>PVKM010019378.1:0-24273 GCA_004027735.1 Carollia perspicillata
ATAACATTTGTTCTCAATGAGAAAGTGAGAAATGACATTTATAAAGATGAAAAGAACTTCTTGTATATCTCAAAATATTTTTCATTGTGATCAGAAATATTTCTGATGATAAGCACCTTTGAGAAATTGAAAAGTGTTCTTTCCATTTTCTTCCTCTGCCCTTTGAAGCCATGTATTTGGTGTGCAGCAATGAGAGGCTTATGGAACCTATGGAAGACATGTAGTGCGGCAATGCTTACCAAACAATAAAGTTTGGAAGGCCCTGGGGATGTGAGGTTAAGACAGAGCTGACTCAGAGCTATGAAATACAGCAATTAGGTTTAGCCTTCCATTTTTATTTCTTCATGCCCCTTTGACTCTTTCCTCCTCTCATAACATGACTCTTTCTTTCTCTTATACACTACTAAAATATTGTTTGAGTATTCTGCTCTTTGCTCAGATGATTTTTTTCTGTTTTTCCCTTGCTGGCCATAGAGGGCTCAGAATGGGCATTGAGTCTAAGATTACCCCGTGCATTGTGTCCACATTTGGAGGGACATTAAAATTGGTAATGCATAGAAAGAATTTTAGAGGGAAATAAAAACTGAGTACAAAATTGAACAAACTCTGTAATGTTGGGTAATATTGGGTATGGGGCTTATGCTAAGTACATAGCAACATCTACATGTATCTATAATAGACCATTAACCAGAACACAGTACCACAGAGAATGGCCTCAGCTTACCAACTGTAGTTCAGCTAGAAGTGGCTATCAGAGGATTAACATGAAATGGCTGCATATCTTAAATGATATTAGAATGTGGTGACACAGCCCTGGCTGGTGTGGCTCAGTGGATTGAGCAGCAGCCTGTGAACCAAAGGCTCTCTGGGTTTGATTCCTGGGTCACCCCTGATGGGGGGTGCACAAGAGGCAGCTACACATTGATGTTTTCCTTTCTCTTTCTCCCTCATTCTCCTGTCTAGAAATAAATAAAATCTTTATTTTAAAAAACGTGGTAACACAAAACACAGGAGCAGATGGTGCTCTGTAATGCTGGTTGGCAGAAAGTCATTTACTTCAGGGAATTCTATCAGTGTATATACCAGGCCTCAAACCAACTCAGTGAGTTCAAAGAGTGAACTTTGGTTACTTGAAAGGACAGTATAAAAACTAGCATGGTTGAAGTTCAAAGGCAGCCAGAATGCCTTTGAGGTTCTCTAGATATGGATAAGAACCATTAACTAACTAATCAAATGAATGAATCAGTTTAACTTAAACATTTAAAAATCAACTTCAGAGATTAAGAGCCAGTTAGAATCACCAAGAGGAGGTATTTAGTGCTAATTCTTAGACTATGGAATAAAAGTTACTTAACCTAGGGTTGTAAGATAAAACCAAGACAGTTAAATTAGAAATTCTGATATATGGTGAATAATTGCAATTTTGGGAACATATTTATACTTAAAAATACTGTGTTCCGTGTGTGTGTTTGTAAAACGTAGTGTTCCTAATTTAATGACATCCACATGTGAGAAGCCAGCCTTGTGCACTGCACCTGAACCTGCAAAAGAGAACAACTCTAGAACCTACTTTAGGACACAAAAAATGTAGAAAGAGGTTAGGAATCAAGCAGTACCAAATGTCTGTTTGGCATACGTCTCAGAGTTGAAACCAGTTTCCTTAAACTATTATTTTTTAACAACAGTATGGGTCAAACTAATCCTTTTGATTAATACACAGCATTGCTCTAGATGTGACCAGAAGTGAGATGTGATTTCTAGTTTCAATGACAGGTAATCTGCCATAACTTTTGAAGTTTCTGCATCTGAAAGACAAGCAGATTTGCTTAATGAATTGCAATTTAAACTATAATTTTAATCTTGCAGTAACATTCATTGATAATGTCTGTACTTTAATATGAGCTTTTAAGTCCCGGAAGAGTTAAGCCTTCTAAGAAATACATCATTCTATTCAAATGACTCTATCAATAATGGTTCATGGATGAAGAATCTATGGTATGTATATGTAATGGAGTATTATTCATTCATAAAAAAGAAAGAAATTCTGTCACTTGTGACAACATGGGTGGACCTTGAGGATATTATACTAAGGATATGTGAGACAGATAAAAACAAAACCTGTATGCTCTCAGTTATAAATGAGATCTAAAAATGCTGAACTCATAGAAATAGAAAAACGGTGGTTGCCAGTGACCTGAAGGTAGGCAAAATGGGGAAATATAAAGTTCCAGTTATAAGACAAAAAGGTTCTAGGGAATCCAATGTAAAGCAAGACAGATATAGTTAGCAACACTGTTTTATCTACTTAAAAGTTGCTAAGAGAATAGATTTTGAATGTTCTAAAAAAAAGTCATTATGGAAGGTGCTAGAAGTGTTAACTTATGGTGTAGTCACATCACAATGTACATGTATCCAATCATTATGCTGTACATCTCAAACTTACAACATGCTGTGTGTCGGTAATGCCAGGGCTAGAAAAGAATGATCACTAACAACCAGCAACGGAACTCCAGACATCAGCAGCTCGTTCTGAACTCTGCATGTTCTGTAGCAGCAAGCATAGTTTGTCGTTCCTATTTCGGATGGGTTGGCTAGGAGAGGGGAGCTGGGCTATAAACTCATATTTATTACCTCCAATTTTACTTTGTCAGTATCCTATCGATAGTCATAACTCTGCTAATAACATGGTCATCCATTTGAGGCTGAAATTCTATTGCCTGGGAATTTATGGTTTGTAGTATTAATGCCTAGACTTATGAAACCTTTATTCTACCCCCAGAAGCTCAGAGGTTGGGGGATAAATCAGTGCTTCATCCCCTTCGTATCCTAAACGGGGACGGAGATACAGTTGCTGCACCTACTTTAGGTAATGACAACATTCTGGTGAAATTACATTTCTTTGGATTCCTAGTGCCTGCCTCTTGACCACATTTTAATGCCAAAAGCGAAATGAGGTCCTAAGACTGTTTTCCCAAGGGCGGTACTTTTATTCACAGAGAACAGTGTTGCCAAGTGGCACAGCTCTGGGTCTCAGAGAGAGGTTTTGATTGTTTTTCTTTTGCCTGCAGACTTTTCAGGGCGTTTTAAATTATAAAAAGCCGTATGGCTTATTCCACTTCTTTTTCAAAACGATTACATGTAATTAGTAGGTAAATATTAAGTGACAGCTTAACAGGAAATCCTTTCTCCTTAGAGCGTGGGTGACTGAAGCACATTGTGATTGAAGGCATCTTAAACCTCACCCCAGGGAGTGACTTGCTTCAAATTACAGATGGCACATGAATCTTGCTGGCTGCTAATAAATACCAGAACACTAACGAAGAAGGTACGAATTATAGAATGAGAACTACTGGAGGCAAATTATTTGTCCACATCTCCTTCAAAGCATTTCCAGTGCTTTTTATAATGGAACATAGATTCTTGTGATAATATTGTATAAAGAGCTATTATTTCCAAAGAACAACAACCAATAGCAAGACTGCATTGAAGAAGGCCTTGCATCATAAAATTTTAGTAAAACTAAACCCTGATACCAGGGTTTGGGATTTCACTTTGTCTGCTCCTGGGATATCGCTGTCATAAAAGCAAAAAAGCACCTTAAGATTCTACAAGCCAGACTCGGTGCACTGCAGTCAATTTTCCGATAAACCACAAAGAAAATAAAGATGGAGAGGGAGGAAAGGGCTCAGTGTATATTTTTACATCTTGAAAAATTTCCCAAGTGATAATCACCGGCAGCGGAGTCAAGAGAGGGGAGTAGAGAGATCCTGGTCTCACCTTCTTCCATGAAACACACCAAAACTATAATTACATACAGAGAAACTATCCCTGAGAGCAATCTGAAGACCAGCAGGGTGGATTCTCAACAACGGAGGACGCAACGAAAAAGCCGCATTGGAGACGGCTATGAGGGCACAGATGTGGTTGAGTCAGGATGTCTAAAAACTGGAAGGTATGTCCTTCAGTGTGCACATGGGAAAGAATGTGTAGTACATTCACAAAATAGAACCTAGCAATAACTAGGAATGAGCCATGAAAAGACATGAATGAATCATAAAGGATATTGCTAACTCAAAGAAGCTAATCTGGAAAAACTACGTAGTAATGGTCCCATTACTATGACGCTCTGGAAAAAGCAAAACAGAAACAATAAAAAGCCCAGTAGTTGCCAAGGGTTAGAGGGGGTCGTGAAAGAGGTAAAGCATTTGTGGCATTCTAGTATTTCCGATATTCCAGGTACATGTATTGTAAAAAATGCACTGTCTTGTTTGTTTCTTATTTTTCACATTGTTTATGCTGTCTCTTTGTTTTCACGTCAATGTTGGTAAGAAAACTGTGCCTAGAAAAATATTCTGAAGTTTGAGAAATCTGATCCTCCTTGATATTCTGTCTGGTATGAGTTAGTAATAATAACACTTTTCCTGATTTATATAAACCATCAATTGAGTACCTTTAGCTTTATGAATGAGAGTATCCTTTCCTCATTTTATAATTTATAATTTTATAAATTTAAAGTTTATAATTGTACTGTGCTTTAAATTAGCCACTCATATGTGGATCTCTTTCTCTGCATTTTCTGTGATGTTTCATCTGTATACTTGTTTATTCTTGAGGCCATTAGAGTAGGGAATACTCTACTTGGAATTTGGCTGTGTCACTGAACATTTTGTATGCTCATGGAAGTTTTCATCATCTGTTAAGTGATGAAAATGGTAGTGTGTTTACATTACATTTCTCAAGTAATTCAAATTAATATATAGAAAAACATAATTTAGAGTCTAAATCACAATAGCTATTAATAAGCAATGTTTCCACTTAACCCACTGGTCTTTGTACTTATGGTATATTCAACTCTCTTTTTAATTCCTCTCTTTCTCATACATATTTGTTTCTGTGCTAATGGATATGGAAAGAAGCTCAAAACACTTACATAGCACAAAGATGAACAAATTCCTATACAATGATTTGAATTCAGGATTTTGCCCTCATACTTCAGATAAGTCTAATCTACACAAAACAATCACTATGGGAACTAGAAGAGCTTGGAAGAGTAACACAAACAGGATAACTATTAGCTGAAAACTGACACACAGACATAAAGATTAAATTAATAAATATGATGAATGTTATTCAAAAAGGCAGTATGACAATGAGAGGCAGAAAAAGAAAAGAACAGATAACAATTTGGTATTTTGAATTTATTTTCTTTGTAATTCTCTCAGTTTTTCCTTATGTATATGAAGTCATGTCATTAGCAAATTAGATTAAGTAATTTTATCTTCCACATAAGTTAAACATTTAAAAGTAAATAAACCTTTTTAATTCTACATTTAACTTTAAACTATTCTGGAGTTTTTATTTAAAGTATGCATTGTCTTCTTTTGCATATCAACACCAGCTTAGACAACTCTGGTGATGCTAATTTTACTAGACAGGAGCAATGTTTGCCCTGCCGACGCCCCTGCCCGTACCACCCCACACATATCATGCATACATCATTAGCAGTGTTTCAATATATTAGAATGTTCTTGGATTCTTTCCCCTTTATATCTGCATCTTGAGAGAGTTATTGTTTTGGTTATTATTAATAATAATGTCAGAAACCAAGATGCCCCTAATGGCCAGTAAACACAGATTTTGTCGGTTCTGCTACCCACTTACACAGACTACTATTTATTTCCCCCGGTGACTTGCACTCTGGTACAGCACTACCATTCTTTTATGTTTTGAATTCTGTTATATAATGATGTTGAAATGGCCTAAGGGAATCATTTATAACAGTTTTATTTCCTCACATGGGAGAAAATAGTGAAATAAATCAACAAAGCAAATGTGTACTAATGCAAGTTCAAACAGCACTTACAAATGATGAAAATAATGACATGGGATTTAAAGCTACTTATCTTTATAATGACTTTTCTTATAGGAATTCTAACACCCACTCATTGAGCTAGAATAGAAACAAATTCATCTTTGAACAAACTTCCTTTCATTAGCATTTATGCCCATAATTTTGTAAAGTTCCTAGTTTATGGTATGCATTTTTACATGTAAAATTCTATATTCTGAAAAGTTTTCATATTTTTCCTGTTAAAATCATGATTTTTTTCTATTTCCCATTTCCAAAGGAATCACTATGACAAATGGCATTGAGAGATATACCTTACCTATGTGTTTTATTCTCAATACTGCTTTCACTGTTATGATTGTGACTTATTCCAAAAGAAGAACAGATATGTACATGTTTATTCTTATACTCATCAATTACAATTTGTTGAAGTATACATACTACTCAAACTAAATATGCTTCATTTCCCAAGGAGTGATTAAAATTTTTTTCATGTAAAGCAGAACACTGTTTGCTCATTCAGTTCCTGAGCCCAACAATTGGAGACTACAAGCAAGTTCTCCCATGCCGATGTTTCTCAAAATAGATGTGTATATATTGTGTTCCTCAAGTGTCTGCATGGCTTTCTACCTCACTCGTACACCGCTGACTCACTAGCATAGACTTTAGTACAAAGCTTTGTGACATTCTCAAACTCACTTCAGTTAATCTACCATTTGTTCAGCATTTCTTAATTTTGTAACAAAGGCCCTGTTTCTTTGTACAGAACATATGACTACATGTTATACTAATATAATACATCAAGGGAGTTGGGTTGTGGGAAATTAAAATGATATTTTCATTTCTCACTCTCGTTCTTGAAAATAGTGTTTCTTAATACATGTTATAAAGCTTATGCAATTCCCCATATTTGAACTATTTTTTTAATCTTCTCATTTAAATATTCTTTATTTACCCAAGCCAGTAGTCTAAAATAGTGGTGATGATAGAGTATGCAGTGAAATTCATATTATATTCTAAGAAACTTTACTTAGTACATGTTTCCTAATTACCATGCAACTAACATAACTATTATCTAGTATAGCAATCCATTGGTTAGTGTCATAGAAAGAGTTGTTATGGAAATTTCTGATATTAAGGAAATAGTCTCCTTTCTCAGATACAGAAACTAGTTGTGATACATTTGGTATTTCCTCTCTTAATATATACATTTAAAAATGTGTGTCTAGGAATCAGATTGCTCTTGCTAATAGCATTTTGCCAACAAAATGTTTTATTTCATTATCATGTTTGTCAGTCGATGACATCCACATATTTGGCAATTCTTTCAATAGACACATATAGTATAAACAGTGCACATCAAAATTTCACATAATATTACAAAAAATAATTAGTATTTCTATTTAATATTTACATACCAAATGGCATGGAAATTTATACAACTAGTGGTAATCTGGAAATAAAATTTTTTAAAGTATCTTCATGTGAGAACATTTATATTTTTGAGATAAATGTATATTAAATGAGGAGGTTTATAAAACATAATACAGTTGAAATACATAGAATTAACATATAAATGCATATTGTAACCCCATTATAATTAGTAGAAGTGCTCAATTTCAAGTATCCATAAATATTTAAGGGTAAGAACTGCTTATTGTGCCCTAATTAATCATATCTTTGACTCAAAATTCTCATGACTTAGGCCAACATCAAAGAAACTGTGGTCCAACAACTTGTTTGGGTGGAAGTAGGTAAAATCTATAACCCTTCAGAATTTGTGGTAGATTATTTTACTTTATTCTGCATATATAACCAAACAGATATAAACTCAGGCTAGATAGAAGCTTACTAACTGCACTATAAATGCCGCTTGTTATATTCCAACAAACTTTCCATTTTCTAAATATGCCCTTCTCAATGTATGATGATTATGATAATAGTTTACATTTTTAATGCTTAATACACTTTATAAGTATATATTCAAATCTAACAATAATTCTATGGATTAGGAATTATTCCTGCTTTACAGATGAAAAAAAACTGAGCAATCAAATGAGTTCTCCAAGGTCCATCAAGTTAGATCAAGTATTTGAATTCGGATGGTCAAGTAGTTCAATGACCTACTTCTTCCCAGAGCGGTCTACTCTTAATTGATATTTTCAGCATCTGTTCCTGTCTTCAGCCAATATCGTAAATTGAACTGAAAAGTCTTAATACCCAGGAACTAATCAATGAGGAGGTATGTTAGGTTATTTATAGCTAGTTTGTTAAATCTTAGAGGACAGACAGAATTTCATTCCTTAAATTAGTAATCACAACAATAACAACAGCAACCTGATTTATATTTATTTTTCAGTTAATAACTAAGTTTGAAAGGAATACTAAGAAGGGATAAATGGAAGGCAAGCAGGGAAGAAGGAAGAAAGGAAGGAAGGAAGGAAGGAAGGAAGGAAGGAAGGAAGGAAGAAAGGAAGGAAGGAAGGAAGGAAGGAAGGAAGGAAGGAAGGAAGGAAGGAAGGAAATATGGGAGGGAGAAAGTCAGTGTTAGAGGTAACGGTTGTGAAAACACTAGAGTAAAGTATAAAGTAATACTGTTTTGTTTTTGAAAGTATTCACAACCTTTCAAAGAAATCAGAATGTTTATCTGCTTTGTTTATGTGCTTTTCTGTGTAGGATTATGTATTAATACTTGAGAATGTAAATGAAAGTAATAGAAATCCAGGTAGTAAATAATGTGTATTTGTGAAAGATAGCCACTTTTTTAAAAAATGATTTTTAAGAAACTAATACACAACTGCTCTCTCAAGCACAGTACAGGGAAGATTAAAAGTAATGCAATGAAGGACTGCACATAACAATTTTGCTTAAATATTCAGTTTTCCATTGTCATACCTGGTGGAATTAGTGCTTCAATAATATGTTTGGGGAAAGGGATTGTTAACCAAAATAGATTGAATATATATACATGTACCACGAATTAATAGAATTTTGATGTTGGATGTTCTTTTTCTGAATGGTGGTTATGATATTAAAACCTTATTTGAGAGGTTAAAAATAGCGAGAATTCGTCAGTAATTCACCATTTAGAAACAATGACTTTCCAGACTAGGTTGAGCGTAAGAGAGGATGGCGATAGCAAATATTTGGATCATTTAATCAAAGTCCCAGGATAAAAGGCTGTATAAGCCTCCCTGAATGCACACACCTCACATGCCCACACGTTTGCTTTTTACCACATCTTCTCACTTTCCTTTTCTTTGAACTAAACAGATGATGCAGGTTTGGGGCGAATTTTCTCCTTCTACTAAGCAGCTGTTTCTTACCAATTTCTCATTGGGATTAAAATCAATTTTGTCACAACATGTAAATGGGTGTAATTTTAATTTGTGTTCAGATCTAATAATTCATATATGTATTCTGTAGCGTGAGGAGATGCAAGTCCTTCTAAAACTCGGAAATTTTAGGACACAGTCGATTACCCTGAACCCAGTGCGGCCCCCGAGGCACAGGAGGAACGTGGGACTCACAGCGTCACGACTAGTGGGTGCAGCTCACACTGGAGGCTGACGGGAACGACGAGAGAATGTCAGGCCGAAGGACGATGACAGAAATGTAGGCTGAAAAGGTGGCTTTGAGAAAACGGTGTTGACCTCTGGGTGCTGTCAGATCTTCCAAGGAGCCGACAGGAAGAGCCTCTGACAGGAAGTGAGGGTCGAGTTTCACTGACAACTGAACCGGGCTTTTCTTTCATTAGCAACCAGCTTAAAATAGAACACGTTTTAAATACTGGGCCTCTTATTTGAGTTTTTCTGTGCTTAGTTTTATTTATTCAGGAATGTTTGATGTGAATATATTTTATAAATTTTATTCGTGAATGATATTTGTTCTTTATAACAAAAGTCTCCGATCAAGGCAAATATTAAAAAATGTAAGCTAGACTAACATCCAACTCCTTTTTTTAATATAAACTATTTGGAGATTGAAATGAACGTTTTCTGGAGTTAGATAGGAATTCCCACAAAAAGCTGCAGAGAGAGTGTCATTTACCAGGGCATTATATATGCAAAGAATGAGGAACAAGTTTGGAAGTGTAGAGTCAAGAAAAATAAAAGCACAATACATAAAACTGGGTTTGAGTGAATATAGGTAATAATGATTGAAATCGTTTTTGTGAAATGCTTTTATTTCTAGCTATGGAGAAATGCAAACTTCTTAAAGCATTTTAATGCCTATTATAGATATATATGATAATGCATATACATGCAATATCATATATATAAAATTACCTTTTAAAAATATATCTGATTTCATCTCTTCGTAGAGCCCAAAAAGATAAAAAAGCATTTCATTTCATTCACTCTGAAAATAAGGAGAAAAAAGACATTAAAAGACCCACAATCTTTCTTAATCGCTTCAGAAAGCTAAATTGCAAGCTAACAAATATAGCCTGAAATTCAGGAAAGGGCAGCACTTACCCCCACGAAGGAGACATGAGTCACGAGTCACTTAAACTGCCTTGCCTCTTACAGAATATGGGAGGGAATCAGAACAACAATACACGCAGATAAGAAAAAAATCAAATAATTTTTTTAATAAATAAATTTTTAAATTTTTATTTTAATTGTTGTTCAGGTACAGTTTTCTATCTTTTACTCCCATCCCAGTCCACCCCTCCAGTGCTCCCCACCTCCCTCCCATTTCCACCCCTCTTACTTTTTGTCCATGTGTTCTTTATACTTATTCCTGTGATCCCTTCCCCTTTTCTCCTGAAATTCCCTCCCCTCTCCCATCTGGTTACTCTCAGCCTGTTTTCTATTTCAATGTCTTTGGTTATATTTTGCTTGCTTGTTTGTTTTGTTGTGTAGGTGTAGGTTCCTGTTAAAGGTGAGATCATATGGTATTTGTCTTTCACCACCTGGTTTATTTCACTTAGCAAAAGGCTTTCCAGTTCCATCCATGCTGTAAAGTCAATATCCAGAAATCAAAGGCATTTTTGTATACCAATAATGAAACAGCAGAAACAGAAATCAAGAAAAAATCCCATTCAATATAGCAAAAAGAAAAATAAAATACCTAGGAATAAACCTAACCAATGAGGTAAAAAATCAGTTAAAATTTTAGCAAATTGCTAAATGCAGAGTTTGAGCTAGGGTGATCGTATATACAAACCCCAAGACACATGGGTAGAATAGCATTTAGGTTCCCATAGGTGACCACGAATTTCCACTAGGTGTTTTAAAAAAGCTTACAGTGGGAGCACTGTGCAGGACACCAGAGGAGCATCTCTTCCTGGTGCAAGTTTAGGAGGGTAGTATGTGTCCTGCAAAAAAAGGCTCGGACCCTGCAACTCATCTCATATGAATTTCTTAAAGCCTTAGCCTCTATAAGAGGGACAGAAAAATTTATCTTTCCAGGGAACAGATAAGGACACATTGTTGGTAAAAGAAAAAGCTGTGGTACTTCTGGAGAAAGAGTAGGGAACAAACTTGAGTTTGGGCCCCTATGCTAATACTATTAGAGGCCTCCTATGCTGGGGAAAGGTGGGAAACTTTTTCCACCACACACTACTCACCACAGGTATTTGGCAGAACATCACTGCCATGAGAATGGGGGACAGGATGCTGACAAAGCCCCACACCTGGGATGCAATTACAAAGAGCCCACTTGGCTACAAGGACAACAGAGAGCATTCCAAACATGCCTCCCACAACTGTGAGGCTAGCAAGCACCTAGTGAGAAGCAGAAATGGTCTAACACTAGGGTAGGGATAAAATCATGGAGAGAGACACCCCTCATGAGGTGCAGGCTTAAAGAATCCACTGAAACCTGAGGGGAAAGCTCTGATTCCAAGAAAAATCCACCTTTGGTACAATGAAAATAAACATAGCAAACAAAACCCAAATTCTGCACAACTCCTTAGCATACTGATTTAATCCTTTTTTGCTAGCTGCCAGTAAAGAGACTACCCATGTCCAGGCATAAATGCTACTCACTTTAATATTTATTGTTATACACAAGATGTCTTGCATTTAGTTAAAAATTTTGATACATACATGATATGTATATTGTATATGTACATATAATGTATATGTACCTCAAATGACACAAACGTTACATAGGGACTTAAAAAAACTATGATTAAAATGGTAAAGAATCTAGAATCTGGGAGAAATGGCTAATAATATATATAAACATATAGGGAATTTCAGAAAAGAGATAGAAAGCAGTAGAACAAGTTAAATGAAACTGTACCCAAAAAAGCTGTAACGGTAGTAATCTTCTTTGACAGGCTCATTCAGTAGACTCAACAGAGCCAAAGGGAAAAATAGAGAAATTGAGCATAGGTCAATACAAATTACTAAAACATAAGGAGAAAACAAGGGGCGGGGAGATCATCAAGTGGTCAAAGAGTGTAACGAATGTAAGATTGTAATTCCAGAAAGAGGAGAGAGAAACGTTTGAGTTGATGATTACAAAGAAATTTGAAAAAAATAATGAAAAGCCAGGTAAGGAATCCAAAAAGTGAAAGAATAGTCCAAGTAAGATAAATATCAGAGACACATACACACAACAGCAATAAACGCAAACATCCCTAACAGAATATCCAGATAAGCTGAAAATCAAGATGAAAAGAAAATCTTGAAGTCAGACTGATAACAAAAGACCTATCAAATACAGAAAAACAAAAATAGCAATGACAGATTTCTCATCAGAAATCATGCCAATCAGAAAAATATGGAGTGATATTGAAGTACTGGGGGAAGTTCTGAAAAGCTGTAATTTTATAATGGACATGACCATGATTCACAACGGCAAACAATATAAAGGCTTTCACACAAAATTTGAGAGAATTAATTGCCTGCCAACATGTACTATGAGGAATAGTAAAGGAAGTTTATACAGAAATTGTTACCAGAAAGCAACTTAAAACACAAAAATAGTTCCAGAAATCATAAAAAGAAAAGTAAATAAAAAAGGCACTTATCCTTATTTTAAACTACTCATAAAGACAATTGATTGTCTAAAGCAAGAATAAAAACAATTAAGTATGGATTTTATGTTGTGTGAATTCCAAATCTATAACAAAGACAAAACACAGGGAATAAATTGGAAATACACTGCTGTAATGTTCATATAATTAGACAAAAATGTATGATATCTGTGTGTGTCCTATGATAATTTAAAGATATATATTATAAAACTGAGAGCACCCAATAAAACAATTAGAAAAAGAGGCACAACTAACAAGATAAAAATGTGATACAACTAAATTATAAACAAAACACGGTTGTTCTGGCTGGTATGGCTCAATGGATTGAGTGCCAGACTACAAAGCAAAGGGTCACTGGTTCAATTCCCAGTCAGGGCACATGCCTGGGTTAGAGGCCAGGTCCCCAGTAGGGGACACATGAGAGGCAACCACACATTGATGTTTCTCTCCCTCTCTTTCTCCCTCCCCTCCCCTCTCTCCAACAATAAATAAATAAAATATTTTTAAAAATAAAACATTGTTAACTCAAAATCAAGTAGAAAAGAGAAATGGAGAAGAAAAACAGATGGAAAAAAATTTAAATCAATATGGATGGACCTAGAGGTTATTATGCTAAGATAAATAAGACAGAGAAAGGCAAATATCATATGATTTCACTTTTATGTAGAATCTAAAAAATGAACTAAACAAAACAGAAACAGAATCATAGATACAGAGGAAAAATGATGGCAGCCAGATGGAAGGAGTTGGGGCCTGGGTGGAAAAGGTAAGTGGACGCAGTAGAAAGTGGCAGTTATAATATAGTCCCATGATGTGAAATACAGCACAGTGAATGTAGTTGGTAATATTGTAATAGTTATGTATGGTGCCCAGTGGGTACCAGATTCATCAGGAGGACCACTTCATAAATTGTATAAATGTATAAACCACTATGCTGTACATCTGAAGCTAATAGAAAATAATATTGAATGTTGACTGTAATTGGACAATCAAAAATAAACTAAAATAAACATAAAGAAGAAAATCAACTAGCAAGATGATATTTTATATCCAAATATATCAATGATTGTTTCAAGTGTACATGGTCTGAGAATC
The DNA here is from genome assembly GCA_004027735.1 of Carollia perspicillata. Lineage (NCBI taxonomy): Eukaryota > Metazoa > Chordata > Mammalia > Chiroptera > Phyllostomidae > Carollia > Carollia perspicillata. The sequence goes on from PVKM010019378.1 coordinate 13,938, forward strand.
CTAATAAAAAGATAGTGCTTATCAGGTTGATAATAAAAACAACATCCTGCTATATAGTTCCGGTGAAAATTCCATTTTAAATGTAAAGGTAGGTAAGTGAAAAACAAAAGGAGATGGAAAAAATCCATGAAAGAATTAATTTAAAAAAAGTGGAGAGGCCCTGGCTGGTGTAGCTCAGTGGCTTAAGTGCGGGCCTGTGAACCAAAGGATTGCAGTTCGATTCCCAGTCAGGACACATGCCTGGGTTGCAGGCCAGTTCCCAGCAGGGGATGCATGAAAGGCATCCATACATTGATATTTCTCTCCCTCTCTCTTTCCCTTTCCCTCTAAAGATAAATAAATTAACTTTTAAAAAACTGGAGAGGCTGTATTAGTACCAGAGAAAGTAAGCTTCAGTTCAAGGGCAATTACAAATGATGAGGAGGGACACTGCACATATAATGTGCTTAAAGGTTTAATACACCTAAGAATACAACTTCAGATTGTGTAAACTCCGATAGTAACAAAGATTAAGAGAAGAATATAAAAAGAAAAAGAAAGAATATAAAAACTAGGTAAATCCGCAATTACAGTTTTAGACATCAACCTTCTCTTTCAGTAACTGATTACAACAAATAGAAAATCAGTCAGAATACAGAGATCATAATAACACTATGAACTAGACCTAATTAATGATAAAAACAAACTCTTCGCCTAAGAGTAGCAAATGCATATCTTTTCAAGTACAAAGAGTTCCTGTATGTTTCTCACCATTTTCACTTACCGCTGTTAATCTTACATCAACATGGTATATTTGTCAGAATTAAAAACCAACTTTGCTGCATTGTTATCACCCACACTCCACACATGATTCAGTATTCACTAGATTTTCCAATAATGCACACTCTTGATTCCAGGACACCATCCAGGATGGCACATTGCCTTGTTTTGTTATCATATCTCCTTCTCTGGCCTGTAGTGGTTTCCCTGTTTCTCCTCATTTTTCATTCATTACCTTGTCAGTTTTGAGGAATATTTTGTAGAACATGCCTTAATTTGGGTTTTCCTCTTATATCCCTATAGACTAGATTGACATGAGAGGTTCTCAAAGAACAAAGAGGAAGTATCCTTTCTATTACACCAGGGTGTGAATTATTACCGATGATGCTACCTTGATTGACTGGCCAAGAGAGCGTTTGGCAGTTTTCTCCCCTGCAAAGTTCCATCATTACCATGCTCTTTGGAAGCACGTCACTGAGTGTTGCCTGCACTTAGGAAAGGCGACTGAGCTTCACCTTCTGAAGGTGAAAGTATCTGTTTAAATCCTTCGGATTCTTTTGTAAGGAAAATATGTGCTATTTATTTATTTATTCATTTATTTACTTCAGTATATGGGCTCATGAATATGCATTTTTCTTTGGGTTACAATCTAATACTGTGTGTGGAGAGAGTATTTCTACTGTTAATAATTATTAGTAAAATATTAATCCTCACCATTTGTTGAGTGGTCATCAATTTTGATTGAAGGGCATATCAAGCTGGCATTAAACCACTTTATTTGTCATTGTTTTCAGACAATTAAATGACCTCTGAGAGTGACTGTTTTTAGTGAAACATGAGATTTGCATATGAACAATTTAGTTGACTGCAAATGTTCTCCCATCCTTCTCTTATTTTTGAAATCCTTCATCTGTTATTTTTTACTGGCCAGATAAATCTCTGGAGATGGCACCATTACCAAATATTAGTGTCAGTCTTACTATTACTGTAAAATCATGTCTTTTTCATCTTTTGTGATATATAAAAAGGAAACCAGTTTTCAATTTTTCTGCTCTATTTTTGTTTTGGCTTCAACTGGATTTTAAAAACAGTATAAGGTAAATGAGAGTGCCTGACAGTTTATCAATACGTCTTGTTTTGGCATTAAACACCTCTGGGAAAACACATTGTTTTGTTGCCAAATATCCAGCATATGTGCAGTCGTCATCTCTTGTCTGTGAGAGAGGTTGCTGCACACTAAAATGTATCCCAGAATACACACTTATTTTAAGCTCTCTTATCATTTATACATTCCATACACTTGATGCTACAGTGCATTATACACAGGAAACTTGGTTGTCAACATTGGATACAAGTTGAAAACGTCCCTACCTGAATCCTGGAGAGGTTTAGTAAAACGTTTCTACCTCATAATCATAGTACAGTGTTCACCTTTCCTATAAAATTTCCTTATAATACATGGAAGAGAAAAGTAAACAACACAACCCCAATGAAATAACTCAAAAACCCAAGAGATTTATCCAAACTTTCCAGTTGAGAGTGAATCAAATCATCTACAAAAGTTGATGAAGTTGTCAATACTCCTATCTTCAAAATTTTATTTTTAGCAAAACTGTGTATATTTAAGGTACATAACATGATGATTTGATAAACACATATTTAGCGATATACTACAGTCAAGCCATTAACCTTTAATCTTCTCATGTACCATTTCATTTTTGTGTGATGAGTGCCCCTGAGATCTGTTTTCCTAGTAAATTTTCAGTATTCAATACAATGTTATTAACTACAGCCATCATGCTGTACATTAGATCTCTAGACGTATCTATCCTGTATGACAGCAACTTTGACCCTTTGTCCAGCATATTACCATTTTCTCCCTCCTCCCTGACCTGGTAACCAGGTTTCTACTCTCTACTTCTGTATTTTCAACATTTTTATATTTCATGTGTAATGAGACCTTTCTATTTGTTTCTTTCTGGCTTATTTTATTTACCTTAATGTCCTGCAGGCTAATCCATGTTGTTGCAAAGGGCAGGATCTCCTTTTGTAAGGTGGAATTATATATACATGTATGTATAGATAACTACATACACATATATAGTTATTTATACACATATACATGTATATGTATGAGGTCTGTCCAGCAGGTATCCAGCCATGTAGTATGAAAAATAGAGACATTTATTGAGGAAGATACAAGAAACATTCTACATAGGACAATGACACACTAGTCCCCTTCAAAGTAGGTACCTTAGGACCTCACACTGTTCTCCCAATTGCCATCAGCTGCCCCATCATATTTTCCTGAATCTCATCGACAATCTGAAATCTCTTCCCTTTCAAATATGTTTTTAGTTTTGGGAAAAGCCAGAAGTCACGGGGCACCAAATCCAGGCTGTAGGGTGGGTGAGTCACCTGGGTGATCTGATCTTTCGCCAAAAAACTTTGCCCAAGACATGATGCATAAGAGGGCACATTGTCATGATGAAGCTGCCAGTCACCAGTTGTCCATGTCTATGGCCTTCTAAATCATCTGAAGAGTTTCTGTGGAGGAATGTTCAATCTTAATGCAAAATTTGATGCAGATTTATTGCTCTACTCATTCAGTTATTTTGAAGGCAATGACCACACAGTACACATGTCACTCAATGGCATTTACCACTCCCACTGACTAGTACAGTGAAATCATTATTTGTGTGTGCATTCCAGTCCACACTCTCCTTGACTGCCAGGTTATATGGATGTTGTGCAAACCATTTTCATTATATTAACAATGGCTGGACTTTTTCTACACAGACTATATATATGCGTGTGTGTGTGTATATATACACACACACACGCATATATACAATACAGTCTATGTATATTACATATATTGCATGTATAATATATGTAATGATGATATGAGCATTTCAGGTATTTCCATATCTTGGTTATTGTTAATAGTGCTTACAGTGAACATGGAAGCACAGATATCTCTTTGAGGTAGACTTTACTTCCTTTGGGTATGTATCTAGAAGAGAGAATTACTGGATCATATGGTAGGTTTATTTTTAGACTTTCAAGGAGTTGCCATATTGTTTTCTATAATGGTTTTAACAATTCTAGTCTCTCCAACAGTGTACAAGATTCCCTTTTTCTCCAAATCCTTGCCAACATATTACTATTATTATTTTGTAATAGCCATTCTAATAGGTTAGAGATGGTATCCATTGTGTCTTTGATTGTTTTTTTCCTGATAATTAGAGGTGCTGTGCATGTTTTCATATACCTATTGACCATTTGTGTGTCTTCTTTGGAAAAAATGTCTATTTGAGTTTTTGCCTATTTTTAGTTGAGTTTTGTTATTTAATTGTGTGAATTCCTTATATATTTTGGATATTACCTCCTTATAGGCATGTAGTTTTCAAATATTTTCTCCCATTCTGTAGGTTTTCTTTTCATTTTGTTGGTTGTTTTCTTCGTTGTGCAGAGGATTATTAATTTAATATCCCACTTGTTTATTTTTGCACTTGTTAAGCCTGTGCTTTTGGTTCTATTTCCAAAAAATAATCGCCATAGCCAATGTCAAGGAGGTTTTGTCCTATGTCTTCTTCTAGGAGATAGCTTTAGTTTTTAGTTTTAAGTCTTTAATTCATTTTGAGTTGAATTTTTGTGTATTGAGCAAGATAATGGTTCAATTTAATTCGTTTGTATGTGGATATCCAGTTTTTGAAGAGTCTAACATTTTTCTATTGTGTATTCACAGCATCTTTGTCAAAAATAAGCTGATTGTATATGCTTGGTTTTAATTCTGGACTTTCTCTTTCATGCTATTGGTCTATGTGTTTGTTTTTATTTCAGTGCCATATTGTTTTGATTGCTATAGTTTTGTAATGCAATTTAATATTATAAAATATGATAATTCCAACTCTGCTTTTCTATTAAGATTTCTTTGACTATTTATGGTTTCCCCCCCTTTTTTTTTCTTTTTGATATATTGTATTGACTATGCTATTACACTTGTTCCATTTTTTTCCTCTCCTTTATTCCCCTCCACCCTCCAACCAGCATCCCCCCCACTCAGTTCATGTCCCTGGGTAGTACATATAAGTTCTTTGGCTTATCCATTTTCTATACTATTTTTTCTATACTATTTTTAGCCTCTCCCTGTCTATTTTGTACCCACCATTTATGCTTCTTATTTCCTGTAAGTGCTCCCCATTCTCCCCATCTCCCTCCCTGCTGAAAACCCTCCATGTGATCTCCATTTATTTGACTTCATTCCTGTTTTAGTTGTTTACATTGGTCATTTTTATTTTTGTCTTTAGGCTTAGTTGTTGATAGTTGTGAGTTTGTTATTATTTCACTATTCATATTTTTTATCATCTTCTATTTCTTAGATAAGTCCCTTTAACATTTCATATACTCAGGGCTTGGTGATGATGAACTCCTTTAACTTGACCTTATCTGGGAAGCACTTTATCTGCCCTTCCATTCTAAATGATAGCTTTGCTGGATAGAGTCATCTTGGATGTAGGTCCTTGCCTTTCATGATTTTGAATACTTCTTTCCAGCCCCTTCTTGCCTGTAAGGTTTCTTTTGAGAAATCAGCTGATAGTCTTACAGGAACTGCTTTGTCTTTAATATTGGGTAATGTAACTTATTTAGGATATTTTCTATTTGTTCTGTGAGTGAATAAAATACCAACTTTATCATCTAGTAGAAAACAGATGTAAATAGTAGTAATGTCATCTTCTGATGAAAGCTGTCAGAATGAATTCCCAGTCTGTATCCCTTCCTGATCATTTTATTTGTACTGGGTTCAAATATATAAAAATATGGAACTGCCTTGCCCTATAATACACTTCAAAAAGAGATACATTAATATGATTATGAATTAATCCTCACACTTATTAAATCCTCATGGGAAAAATTCAAGTGCATAAAATATTTATGGAGTTATTATTTGCTTTTATCTCCACAGTATAGAACTTTTGAAGAGATTATTATTAACTTTGTACTGCTTCATAAATTCCCACACTTTCCTCATCAATTTTACTGCACTGTCATGTAGACGACCACAGTGATCCACAGGAAATTAGCTGTATCCAAAGTCTGTCTGACACAGATGCAGAAATGTATGTGGCATATGTGTAATTTATTGAGGATAGAGAAGTTCATTATATGTATTTGATATGCCAACTCTAACTCTTCCACAATAGCTTTATTTGTATTTCAGTTGTTTGTGTCAAATTTTATGACTTTGATATGTGACTGTAACATGACACCTCTTTAGTTTTTCTATTTTGAATCTAGATGGGTTTTAAATCAGTAAGTAAATAAACAACATCATCTGAAATTATAGAAAATATGAGTGCTCTACAGTGATTATGCAACTCAATTTTACTTATTTTTTGGTTGTATTCATTCCTGTAGTACATCTTTCATTAACACTTTATGAAATTGGATCAAACTGAAGAAATTGGATCAAAGACTAGTTGGAGGAAGATAGTGAAATTCACTTCTACATATAAATTTTTATTAATGAAATTAAATAGAATTGTTTCATATCAGTAAAAAAGTACAAAACTGACATATATTTTTTTGTCTATGTATTGTTTGGTTATAATATAAGCCTGAAGAGGATCTAGAGATGAAAAAATAAGAAAGCTGTGATTTTTACCTAAAACCTCTAAATAAATGTCTTCTTGTTTTATTTGTAGGGAGTTATTATTTGCTTCTATTTCCCCCCAGAAGGCAACAATGAAATAGAGGAAAAATAAGGATAAAAGTAAGACCTTCTGGGAAGGTGCAATGAAAGTCACAGATACATAGCCATAAAATTATTCAATTTAGGGACCAGGATTTTACTCAAAGTATATGTGCCTAATACAGAGTTAGGATTTAATAGTGCTATATTTTCTTCGTGTTATATGGAATTGCCCATTTTATTTTTAAATGTTCATTAAAATATTATATCATTCATTTATTACTTTATGTTCATAAGTTCTGGACCTCTTTTTATAATAACTCTTTCGGGAAATTTCTCTTGATGTTTTTCCAATTGCCCTATTGCTCACTGTTTCTAGATATTCAAGATCCTGTTTTTAAGATGTGTTTATATTGATAAAAGGCAAGTGGACAGAAAGAATGTTTTACACTTGCAATTTGTGGAGTCATTATCATCACATAATAATAGACCATTACTTCCTTATAATCACATTTCTCAATAAGGACTGGCCAGTTTTCAACAAATTTTGTAGTTATGCCTGATGATATTATATGCAGGGTATTCTAGAAGTATCACTGTAGTCCCTTCACTTTATTTTTAATTTTATCAATTGAAGTTAACATTCCGTATTATTTTGTATTAATTTCAGGTGCAGAGCATAGTGATTATACAATCATATACTTTACAAAGCGTCCCCCGCAACATGTCTAGTGTCCACCTGGCACCGTGCACAGTCGTCACAATGCTATTGACCATATTCTCCAGGCTGTACTTTACATCCCCGTGTGTAGTCCTTGTACTTTAATAATCTTAAACATACAAGTGTGACAAGTGTACCACTGTAATAATAATTGGATTTATTGTATATGTATTTAATTTTTCATGTTTAATAATTTTAATATAATTTATCATTTTGAGAAATGTTAAGTTTATAGAAAAATTGAGCAGAAAGTACAGTTTCCATGTACCTCCCCACAAGCACATTTGGAGGCCCCTATTCCTAACACCTTACGTTAGTGTGATTCATTTGCTACAACTGATAAGATAATATTCGTACTTCATTTTTAAATTAAGTTGATAGTTTACATGAGGATTTATTCCTCGTACAATATATCGTAAGGGTTTTGACTAATGTATCATAACATATATTCACCACCACTATAGCATACAGAGTAGTTTCACTGCTGTGAAAATGCTTTGTGTCTCACCTATTCATTTCTCCTTGTTTCTCAGACTCCTCACAACCAACATTTTCACTGTCCCATAGTTTTGCCTTTCCACATTGTCATCAAACAGTTGAAATCTAACTATTGAAATCAAACAGTTTGTAGCATTTTCAGGTTGGCTTCTTTCACTTAGTAATAGGCATTTAAGTTTCCTCAACATCTTTCTGTGCTTAGCAGTTCATTCCATTTTATCGCTGAATATATTATATGGATATACCACCGTTTCCTAACTTATTCACTTACTGAAGGACATCTTGGTTGCTTCCAAGTTTGGGCAATTATATGTGAAGCTTGTATAAACATTTGTGTGAAGGTTTTTGTGTGGAGACAAGCTCTCAATTCATTTGAAATATAACCAGTGAGCATGACTGCTCACTCAGGTAGTAAAAAAAAAAATGTTTTTAACAAATGGTTCCAACTTCTTTCCAAAGTGGTCGTACAATTCTGCAGACCATTAGCAATGAATGAGAGTTCCTATTACTCAAAACCTTCTCCTGCATTTGGTGTTGTCAGTGTTTTGTATTTCAGCCATTCTAATTGGTGTTATTAATATCTCATTGTTTTAATTCACATTTTCCTAATGACATATGGTATTGAGCACTTTTCATATACTATTTGACATATGTATAATGCATCCTTTTTGAAGTGTCTTTTCAGATCTTTTGCCCATTTGTTAATTTCATTGTGATTTTTAATTATGAAATTTATGAGTTTTTTCTTTAGGTAGGAGTCCTTAGTCACATATAGTTTTAAAAATATATTCCCCCAGTATGTGGTATTCCATTTTATTTTCTTAACAGTATCTTTAGCAAAGCAGAAGTTTCTAATTTTAATAAAGTCCAATTCATCAATTTTTTTCTCCATACAACTTGCTTTGTTATTTGATTTATGAAGCCATAGCCAAACCCAAATCACCTAGATTTTTCTCCTAAATTATCATTTTTGAGTTTTCTTAGTAAGAAAAACATATTTTAATTGGTATAAGATAAAAGTATATTACAGATTTTTAAAAAAGAACTGAAGAATCAGAGTGAGAAAAGAGAGAGATACCTGGCAAATTCAAATATGTAGATAAGTCTCAAAAGTGGATTTTGAGAAGGTGAATCCACTCCATACTTGCATCACCAACCTTAAGATTCAAATTTATTATGATGAAAACATCTGTCTGGGAAAACTGAGATTACATTTCTATCTCTTCACTAGTAGAGAGCATTTTATCTGGATGGGTATTTTCAAAAAGGCAGGCAAAATGTGTTAAGAGTCAGTTCCCTAATAGCTAGTTAGAAAAATATCCAGAAAAAAAATCCTGAGTGTTCAACACACAGGAGATAATGCAGCACCATTAAAATGGTAGTGTTTTAGTTTATAATAACATAACTGATAGTTCTTTGGAGACATTTTATTTTTGCTCTGACTTTTTACTAAAACTGTGGAGGCTTCTTCTATTTTTTTTCCCTTTATGTGTTTCATTTGTGCAAGTTGAGCAAACAATAACAAAATATATGGTGAGTAATTATAAAATATAATCAGGGACTTTCTAAAGAGTGCTATTATACTTAGACTTTTTATAAGTTCTTAGGTTAAATGTGGACAGGAAAAGAAAAAACTTATTAAAGGCCAATGCCATTTGCCTAAATAAGTATTCTTTACTCCATTCCAAGGCAAGTCCCTAATGACCAGCTATTAAAATGGACTTTCTAGCTATTAGGTAGGTAATGGATAAAAGGGAGTTTGAATGATTGATTTTGATGCTGTATGGAGGCTCAGCGGGGTTCATGGATTACTATCATTTATCCATCAAGAATTCTAAAACTACATGCTGTCTTCACATCAGTCATGGGTGAATATCATCCTGGCCTGCTTAATTTACTGGAAAACACTAATGCACTGAGATTAATAGACATAGAATTTGAATTCTAAATCCTATTCCTTAACAGTAACGTAGCTACTATCACTCAGGTCAAAATTGTGAGGCAAAAATTCACAAATCTTGAAAACATCAATTAAAATGTATACTGCTCTCAGAGACAAATAAGAAAACATTCTTTAAAAATAGCCAACCCATGCTAGAAAATTAATTTTTTCACACGGGACATCATATCTCAGATATCCCCTTACCATACCTTTTTTGTGTAATGGTCATATAAAATACTGTCAAATATTATATTGTCAAATATTGTATGCAGTTGGGAATTTTTTTTACTTATTCATAATTTCATGGTGAAGTGAATAGTATTAATTTCTTTCATACATTTTTATTTTGTGCTTACAATGCTCTAAGTATTTATTTAGGTGTGAAAGTTACAAAGATAAATAAGCATAATTTCTGCTATCAAAAAGCTTACATTTGGAAATGAGACACAGTGTAACATTATGGAAATCTGAAATTTCCATATAAAAGTATAAATATGTGACAGAAATCAAACAAGATGATATTAATGTTTACTGACACTAGGGAATGGCCTCAAACCAACATACACGTTAAGGTAATTCTGGAGATAAACCAGAAGATAGAAAAAGCTTCATGGGAGAGTGACTCACAATTCTGTTTCCTAGGAAAATCCTAGGTAACTCCTCCTCATATCCTATAACTTATAGAGGTGAGAAGTCATATCATTTATGATAAGGACTTTTT
>PVKM010019379.1:0-24217 GCA_004027735.1 Carollia perspicillata
AAGACTTGATACAGAATCAATGAAGTCCCTATTACTAAGAATTCAGTTAGTAGATCTGGGTGGATGTTTATGCTCTATTCTTAAAAATTAGAGAAAAAAGTATCTCTGAACCATTTCAGCTAATCTATATTTCTGAATACTGTTAATGGAAATGCCCCCATTTCTAATATTTATTATGCTAATTAATGAAACACTGTTTAATCAATATTATACTTTTTAATATGCTAATTAGGAAAGTGGTGATTGTTGAATGAAATACAGATAACAGACTAATATTTAACAGCCAAATCTACAGCATGGCTCTCTTTCGTAAAGCTAGCTGATTGCCCTCAAATTGTGCTTTCTTAATGGAATTGGTTATCGCCTCATACTTAGGATTCAACTGCATGTAACTGGCATATACATAATAAACTTTTCACAGCAATTATACCACATATATGAAATATGCTCTATTTAGGAAGAAAGACCATTATTGATGAGAATAAAATATAGTCAAGATTGGGTCATGAAAATGCACAGTATATTTTAAATGTACTGTTAATTTTACATTTACAGTAAAATTTCACTAGGGATTTTTAGCAAGTGTAGAACTCCCATAAAACATAGGAAATATCTAACCTATTTTTTGAAAAATTAAATTTATTCCTTAACTGCCATACCCAGTGGAATGTCATAGAGCCAATACTCTAATTAGGGTAGTTAGATTTAATTATAGCTCTTTTCAACCTCAAAAAAGCTCATCATTGGCAAAGAGAAAATTGATGAACAGAATATGTTATTATTAGATTGTAGATTATGAGCATATATAGATTTTAGAATGTAGTTTTTGCCAATTTTATCAGAGACCATTCAAACTTTAAAACAATATTTTGAGAAAATATTACTTTGGAGGAATAATGGCAATATCTATAATGTTCATCCTTCCTTAGTTTTGGTGGAAGCACCACTCAGTAATTTTAAGAAGTGAAAATGATATAACCCATCATTTGTTTCACTAGAAGCTTATTGCTCTTAAGCCTCCCTGCCAAGAATCATTATTGTAGCAATATGTTAAATTTTACCTGCCCATCCAGTCTGAGACCAGTAATGGTTAAAAGTAATACCTACAGGGGTCTCCAACCCATGACCTCTAGGGCCTCAAGTGGCCCAGGAGGGCTGTGAATGTGGCCCAACACAAAACCATAAATTTACTTAAAATATGATGAGATTTTCTTGTGATTATGTGTTGCAATGTATTTAATGTTTGGCCCAAGATAACTCTTCTTCCAGTGTGGCCCAGAGATAGCAACAATATGGACACTGTTAGAATATGATGTAACATGCAATCCTTACAAACAGAGGAAAACCATTTTTAATTCAATCTTCATCATGATTTTTCCATTACCATTTAGTCCCCTTACAGCCTCCCATCACCCAGCAATCACAAAACTGTTGTCTGTGTCCATGGGTCTTTTAAAAATATGGAGAGCTGTGCCAATGTCGCATGTCATCCTTACCAAGGGGCCCTGTTAATCTCCTCGGTCTCACTCTACTTTCAGTATATGTGCTGCCAAAGTGAGGAGGGGAAACATTTTTTTTAAGTGAAAGAATAATGCTTTAGAAGAAAAAAGGTATGGGCAATATTGAAAATGTCTAACGTGAGTATCTTTATGATATGTATAACTTTCTCAGTCCCTGTGTTTCTATAGGGACCCTTATTCTGTCCTTACACTGCTTTAAAATTTAAGATGATTTTCCTGGGACCGTTACTCCCTTCATATATTATGTCATAAATTTGACCACTAGGTAAGATACCGGTTCTACATCACCCCTCTCCTGGCCATTTTTCCAACACGGTCTTACTAACTCTGCTTTTCAGTGTCGTGCTGCAGGCTCAACAGGCTACTTACTCTCCCACAAGAAAAGTAAAACTTTCCCAACTTAGGGCTTTTGCACATGTTCTTATGAATGGTTGAAGGTATTTTTCTCTCTACTGTTCATATGACTGAAACCTTACTCTCCACTGCTCATCTTAAACATCTCCCAGGGAGGTAATCAATAACTAATCTATTTCCTTGGCTTCACTGGCTGCCAAAATCTGCAGGTCCCTTCACATTCAGTTTCTCTATCATGGCAGCCCGTTTCTGACATGTGTGAATTTTCTGTTCCTAACACAGACTATGCCTTCCTACTGATGTACATAGATATAATGCACATAAACAAAAGTTTGCTTAATTTTTTACTGTTTATCACCTACTTTTCTTAATTTACCTACTCTGTATTGTCTGGTGTTTTATTGTACCAATGGTAAATATGAAACCTCTTACATAGAATGGAAAAGTATTATAAACTTATTTTATAATAATTTGTTGTGGTTATCCTTAATCTCTATTCATCCTAGAAAACTTTAAATTACTTCTTTATTTATGTTACAATGAGGCTTAACAATTAATGATTTCCAAAGACTAAAAAATAGTTATTTGAAAATACAAACTCTGAAATAAACACTAAAATATCAGAAATGTAAATCTTCTAACTCAAATTCTTTTTATAGCATTGTCTCCACCACTTCCTTATCCCTAGTTTCCATTCTTCCACACTGGTTTACTGGCTATTCCCTGAATAAAGATAGCCTTTTCCAGTATGTGATCAAATTTGCCCACAACAACATGGCCATTTCTTTCTATAAGTTGTTTATTATTTTGCTTAAATGTCACTGCTCTCATTATTCTTCTATCTCAGAATACATTACCCTTCTTTTTCTTAGATCCATGTAATTTACCTCTGTTTTGATTTTAAAAATCAGTTGGAGAATTTCAAAATGAATGCAAAAGAAAAACAAAAAGAAACTTAGAAATTATCCTGAATGACTATTCTCTCAACACAGATGTTCAATTAAATTTCCCAGTTTCTGCATATAATGTCATCCATGTCATACCCATTTTTCTATTTTCCATTACTAGTTCCCACTTTCATGTTGTCTTAAAATTCTACAGGCTAACACAATATATAAAAGATTCCCTTTTTTCTCTCATCTTGGCCTCCTTAAAACATCTCACAAAAGACACCAGGTTGAGCCCTGGCTGGTGTAACTCAGTGGATTGAGTGTGGGCTGTGAACCAAAGGGTGGTGGTTCGATTCCCAGTCAGGGCATATGCCTGGGTTGCACGTCAGGTCCCCACTGGGGGCATGCGAGAGACAACTACACATTGATGTTTCTCTTCCCTCTCTTTCTCCATCCCTTCCCCTCTCTCTACAAATAAAGAAATAAAATATTTTTAAAAAGACACCAGGTTGAATATGTAGAATACCGATGTGTCAGTATCACCTCTTGAAATAAAACACTTTAGGGCTCTCTATTTTCTTCGGGTTGAACCTGATCTTTTTTATCTGGTAGATGGAAACAGTGGACTACTTCTGGCAGAATTTTCCTTTTTCTTTTTTCTTCACTCCAGTCTCCATTATCATACCCCAATAATTCAAAAGTGCTTAGAATTCTCCACAACATTTCTCATGTTGTTTCTTCAGCCCATCTCACACTCTCTGCCCTTCCTTAACTCTTTTCTTTTATGACTTTTCAAACAATGTCCCCTAACTCAATCTCAACTATTCACCACTAGCTCTCCAAATATGTAGTTTATACATCCCAACACCACCGTGTGTGTATACCACACATGTATGTGTATATATGTGTGTGCATGCACATATACATATGTGTGTATAGATATGCACGTGTGTGGGGAGAGAGTCACTTTATAATTCTACATAAGTGGAATTGCAGTCCCACATCTGTCATTCTGTAATTGTATAACCTTGAACAAGACATTTTTCTGTGTCTTGATTTCCTCCTCTGACGTGAGAATTGAACCTAAGTTAAAGGACTGTTTAAAAAATATAACAAACCGTGTTTGACTCAAGAAAAGCATCTTCTAAATACTCTGTGCTTACTTTGTTGTGCTTACTAAACATGTCATGAACATCTGTTTCTGTGTCTGTCTCTCTCCCCAGATTAATTCCTTAAAAGCAGAATCAGGGCTTGATTATTGTGGTGTCAGCATGACATAGAATAATGGCACCACATATACTCATTCAAAACTTTTAAAGAATGACAAAATGAACAAATTGATTACTTTGAAAATATGAAAACTTTTGTACAAGTCTAGCATGTGCTCTTTATTTTTCTGTACATATTTAATCAAGTACTACATATTTAAAAAATGTAATATTATTTAAAACCTAGATATTACCTGTACATTTAATAGCAACCCCTGGAGACAGTGCTTCAATTCCAAATATGCAAACCCAATACCAGAAAATGACAGGCGGTGAAACCTAGAAGCAGTGTTTAAAGACCAGCTTTGTCATTGACACAGCTTATTTCTATCCTAGTGCAGATTTTAGTTAATTTTTTTGTGATGTGAGCTCTGAGATCCAAAGGGAATTTATGTTTCAAATTTTAAAGTATTTAGGGATAACTTCTGAGATGATGAGGAGAAGGAGTAGTGAACACTCAGAGATCACATAGCAGTTGTTACTTATGCTAAATAAATGATTTCTTATTTGCACATGGTTTTGCTGAGGTCTGCTAGCGGGAAAGTAGTGGTGACTTTGACAAATTGGCCAAGCTAGAATGTGTTTAAAAGCTCATGTGTGTAGTCTAACAAACCTACACTCCTTATGGCTTGGAATTTCCAATATGTAATTATGGGTGTAAATGAAAGAATTGGCTATAGTGGGAAGAAGATGGGGGAGAGAGTTAACTGTTAAAACAGTACAATTTTATGAATTATATATAAAGCAGTGAAAAAATGTTTCCAGAGAAAAAATTAAAACTGAACTAGATTGATCCTTATGTTTATTTTTAAAATTCTTCATTTGAAGGGTCATCAAGGAACGTGTATGAACGACCCATGGACAAAGACAATGGGAGGAGGTGAGAGTGAATGTAGGAGTGAGGGAGGGGTGGATGAGGCAAGGGAGAGTAGTGGGGGAAAATAGAGACAACCGTACTTGAACAACAATACAAAGTAAGCAAAAAAACTTTCATTATTTGAAGTGCTAATATTTCTTGACATCATGTAGTCAACAATTGTAACTAAAATGCAATTGATTTGTCCAAGTAGTGCTTCCAAGGCCTACAGGGGACATATTTATTTATTTATTTACTAAGTAAATGAAGTATATATCTTATTCTCTTTGCTGACAGTATATGTTTCACTATCCTGTAAGTTTATAATTTATACAACTTCAGAATGTTCTTCCCTGTTTAGGTATAATGAATTTTACATTAATATAAATAAGTACACACACACATATATACATATATATATATATCCTTGAATTATAATTCTGTTAAACAATTTTGCATTTTACTTTCATTCAGATGTGGTATATTCATCTAATTAAGAAAAATGGACATTTGGGTCTCACACCCACAATGCAATTGTAGAGAAGAATCAACATAACTTTTGTTTTGCTCTGTTTTGTTGAATATAACATAAGGAAGGGAAAGGAAATTTTGATATTTCAAATTTTTTCATAATATTTGTGGACCAAAAGATGTTTGGCAGACAAGGAGAAAATTGAAAACCAGGAGGGAAACTAATGGTTAAAAGACCATCATGAAGCTAGCTGACCAGAAAAGATACTTGAGGAGATGTTCAAATTACTGATTTTTCAGTGATATTTCATGTCAATAAAGCCAGATATACTCATAGGAATCTGAATTATGGGTGAGGAGAGAAAATATAATTGGTTGTATGCAGATGAAGAGTCAGCTTAGGTGAGTATATCAATGTTCATCCAAATGGATATTGCAGTGTAATTGTCTGGGAATGATGGCATGATTTCAGGTATAGGAAAAAAACATGCAAGTCAATTGCTATTATAGACCAACATTAACAAAGAAAGATCTTAGTCTGACATGTTAAAAAACAGGAAGAGGAAGATCATAGCATGCAATGTAAAGCTGTGTTTTCATCTCAATATTTCTATTGTGAAATTGGAAGGGAAAAGAATGCTATAAAAATAACATTGAAGAAAAACAAGGAATTCTACACTAAATTCAAATTCAAGGGTTATGAAAATTACAAAGCAAACCCTACAATGGAAAAGGAAACCTTTAATTTGGTTGCTTACAGAGGCGATGTTGACTTCTGGATAGAATCATTTTTTTTTCACTTAGGATAAGCAAGCAGAAAGAGGTTTTTTTTTTTTTTTTTTTTTTTTTTTTTTTAGGTGATATTTGGAAAAAAGCAACTTGGGAAACTTAGGGGAAAGAGCAATGAGGATTGGGTGAGCTAAAGGGAACGACCAGAGAGCAAGACTTACAGTATTTGCAGCTATTTTGGTCTCCAATAGAAGAGCTGGATGTTAAGCTTGTTAAGTTTATTGGTAGAACCACGGCAGTTCCTAAAGGCTCTGGGTCGTAGAGGGTGATGGTGTCTGTGCAGTGCTGCAGAACTGATTTCTGAGGAGTGGTGTGACTCAGTAGTCTTCAGTCTTTTGGATGCAACATATGTATGTTTTGTCCTGTCTTCATTCCACACTGGTTATCATTGATTTGCTCAGTCTCTAACTTCTTCAATTTACTTTTGTACTTGATGCATGACTTTGAGCCATTAAATACAAATCAAGCATTTGAGAACATGAAGAGATGATTTTTAACCTGTATATTCTGATGAGAAATTAAAAACTAGTTAGTAGCTTTAATATTATGCATTGTAAATGTGAAACATTAACATATGCATGCTTTTATTTTCTCCTTTTTCGTTTGACCGCAAAATGAAACATTTATTGATCTTTCTGAATGTTCAGAAACATTCTATCTTATTGGTAGATCTATAGGATCTACCAAGTCTCCACGTGACAAATTGTCACAGGAGCTGCAGAGAAAAGGGACAACCAAATTATGGCTTTTGATTTCAGAAACAGGAGTAGAGTTATAAGAAATATTTTTTTCTGTGTGTGGAAAATTATATGTTTCAGAAGAACTAATTTCATGTCCCAAAGTACCTATGATATTATGTATTGGCATAGAAGAAATGAGGGAAAAGAGTAAGGGGCCAAATAAATACTCAGAAAAAAACCCTCACACTGAGTATAAGTGATTTAGAGATTTGAGGGAAGAGAGCAATTAATTGTGTGCCAAAAAATTAATGGAATCCCATATTTCTCAATTATATTTTTAATGTAAATTTGAATTTTAAAAAGTCCAAAATATATGTGGTAGATAGTAATTTGAGAAGGTAGAAAAATAATTTTCAGAGTCCAACTTTTAGATTCATCCTTCTTTTATCTTTATTTCCTTCTTTTTGTCTCCCTCCCAACTTTCTCCAAAAGTAGAGTTATTTCTCAAATATTAATATATAGTATATTACATAAATACAAAGAAAAATGTCACATATGAACCATACTTCATGAAAATATTTTATATGCTTGCAAGTAATTTTAATTAATTTTCCATTTTACTTATCAATACAATGTAACAATATTTATATTATATTTAAAAGAATTTTTGAGCCTTGAAATTAACAGAACTTAAATTAACAACTTAATTGAAAAGTGATTCTTAGAGCTCCTATTCTCTGCTTAAACATATCTCTTCCTATCATGACTTTAAATTCTTAAATATGTTAGTCTTTGCCATTATATGCCTTATTAAAATTAATTACTATTCCTGGTTACATCTAGTACATGTGTAACTATACTTGTATGGAACTTGTATGGAACTTTTATGGAACTATGTCTCTCTTAAGAATTATATATTTTATTGGGACAAGGGACATGACTACATTTTAATGTGATATAAGAGACATGTTGTACATCAACTACTTGTTTTTGTACAAGTAAGTATTAATTATATTGATGTTATGGGGCTAATCCAAAGTTTAAAAAACATGCAGAATCAACTCCCAAATGTTTATATCATAAAGCAAGTGATTAAAGCATGCACAAACAGAATACAGATTCTAAGATTTTGTATAGACTAGGGTTTTAGTAAAGGTATAAAGATAATTTTAGAGCACAGAGACAGAAAAAGTAAATTCTTTCTAGAGTAAGTTTAAATGGGGCACTACAGTGGATCCGAAGAATAGAATTCTAACAAAATATGCAATAGTTTTCCAAAGTAGTAGTATTATAACAGGTGAAAGACCAACTACCTCCTGTATAATTTAACTTTGCATTTAGAACTTAAATGTTGGATAAATTGGAGCTGATATTGCAAGAGAAGCATTTTGAAAGTCCATATAAGCTTTTATAATATAATGATTAAAAAGCTAAACAATGTGTATTTGTTTCCTTTATTTGTTAAAAACCAAACTTGTTTTTTCTCTTTTGTAACAGGGTGGTTAGTTGGGAGGGCCATAGATACACTAATAAGAGCTATATACTTGGGCAATAAAGAACAAGCAAATATTACATCACTTATTTACTTATAAAATAAAGTTTTTATTTTTATTGAGGTAATGTTTTTTTCTATTTTGTCTTTTCTATTTTATATCATATGATACTCAAATATAAAAGATATATAATTAATAACATGGATTAAGAAAGTGGTAGATATCCAACATAAAATATTGAATGCTACAATATTGAAATTCTAGTTAATTATATCTTTTGCTTTGGCCAACACGGTTTATTAAAATTGATACAGAATTTTGCTTAGGCCACAGTGAAATTACTATAGCATTGTAAATAGCATTACTATTGATGTAAATATTTTAAAAATGATTTCAAATGTGACTAATTATATGATTTTGATTTCTTGCAATAGAGATTTCCCAGACTTGTTTTTTTAAATTATTTTTCTCTCGAGATCCTTTTCTACAATTTAAAAAAATATTTTGGCAATATCTGAGCTGAAGTTGGAATGGGCTAAATAAATAAAATTGCTATCTTTGATCAAAATTGTCATTCAAAATGTTTGACAGCTTCCTTGTGTGCTCATTACTAATGCTTGGCTAGTTTTAAGGATTCATATATAAATTTATGACCGATGATGAATGTATTTAATGTGTAAATAAATACTAAATGTATTTATTTTAGATACGACTTTTAGTTATACAGTGAAACATACTATTTTGAACTTTCTGAAATAAATACTTTTTCTGAAATAAATACTTTTTTATTTTTGATTTATTTTCACCCAAGGACAATCGTTTCAGTTCCAAAAACAAGGTGCTAAAAATAATGCATGGTGATAGGGAACGTACATTTCCATGGCACCCTTGTTAGCATGAGTAGGCTAAATTCTACAGAGCAAACCTTGTGTGTGTTTTCAAAATAGTCCCATGAGAAAATACCTGTTTATCTTAAAGTTAGAAATTATTAGTACTATTAAAATAAAAGACAGAGAACTGTACTTGAACAATTAAAATAAAATTAAAAAATATATCATTTTAATGTCAGTATTTAAATTACCTTATATTTCTTATAAAACACATTACATATATTATCTCAAAAGAAGATGTACAAGTCTGAAATATAATTCTTCATTAGACTTTGGTAATTGAAATTCAAGTAATGGGGTAAAACCACTAATTTTTCCTGTATGTTGGTTGAGGGGAGTTGGTCAGTGATTTGACTTAGATGTTGTTGAAGGATAATGGAGAGATGATCCAGACAATTTACTGACTATTAAACTCATCTCATAGTAACTAACTGTTTGTATAATTATTGTGTATATATAAACATAGACTTAACAATGGTAGTTTGTTCTATAAATTTGAAAATAAGGACAGTGAATATTTAACAATGTTTAATGAAGAAGGTCTTCAGGGATGTAAGCAGTAATTATGTTAACAAGCCTCTTAAAAGTTCAAAGTAATTGAAACTCACATGAAAAATTTGCATTACAATATCTATCTACTTTTTAAGTCAATTATTTCTTGTTTATTGTTAAATTACACTAAATATTTCACAACTATGTATCATATATGCATATATAGCTAAAAACAGAAGAATTTTATTAATGCTTTCAACAGATAAAATTTTAAATACATTCCTAAAAATGATTTTTTTGTTAAATCTTCATTTTTTTCAGGATAATTCAGTAGTTATTAGCATATTTCAATTTACCACCCTAATTGGTATCCTTGCTTTTATCTTTGCTCCTACACACTATTCTCTATGAGCAGGCAAATAATTCCTTCTTAAATATAAATATGTTTATTTCAACCCCTTGATCAAATCCTATAAATAGAGTTTCGACCTTCTTTTTTTTTTAAGATTTTACTTATTTATCTTTAGAGGGGAAGGGAAGGAGAGAGGGAGAGACATATCAATGTATGGTTGCCTCTCATGCATCCCCTGCTGGGAACTGGCTTGCAACCCAGGCGTGTGCCCTGACTGGGAATCGAACTGCAGTTGTTTGGTTTGCATGCCCTCCCTCAATCCACTAAGCTACACCAGCCAGGGCCCAACCTTCTTAATAACCAAAGACTTTGATTCTTCTCCAAACTTCCAATATGATCTGGCCACCTGTTCTTTCTCTGCCCTCATTACCTGTTAACTCTGGACACTGGCTCACTCTCCCTTGACATACTGGCCTCCTTCTCACTCCTTGGTCATGTCAGGTTTTCACAGTTTTTTTAAATGATGACTTGACTTCTCTCCTCATACATCTTCCAGAACCACTCATTCACAACTTACAAAGTTCAGTCCAAACATAACTTAATGTACTGACCACCCTAAATCAACTGGTATCCTTATTTTTCTAGGTATCTTCTTACTTTGTTTTTCAGCAGTTATCTGAATGATGTATTTTACACTTCTTTTTAATATGTATTTGCTTTTTACTTTCTATCTTTTTAGCCCCAGTACAGTGTACCGTGAAAACAATGATTTTTTTTGTTTTGTTTTACATTGCATTTGTATTCAGTTTGATTTTTACCACACAGTCTCCAATAGTTTTAACAATTCTTCACAAAAAAGTAAGGGTTTAATAAAAGCAAATTGAAAGAACTAGGTCACATGATCATGTGATTAAAGAAGATAACAGATTTAGGAGTATTCAGCATTTTTCCTCTGATCTTGTCTGTGTGTTTGAAAAACCAAATATACTTTAAACATGTACAGGGACAAAATTTTCCCTCTGGTCTTGACTGTGTACTTGAAAATCATAATACCTTTAAACATGTATGGGGACCACATTAAGGTAGAGATGGAAGAAAGTTAGGAAATATACATTCAAGAAATATTTCAGAAAAAAGTTGAAATTTCCCATAGCACAATATTTGGCATTGATGACTTACTAATATTTTCAGGTCCCTTGAGGCATAAATAGAACTAATAATGCTAATTGGGTGATAAGACAGATACAAGAATAGTGGGATAAATGAGAGAGAGAAGAAAGGAAATGAGGGAAATGTGATGTTTGAAAACGTGTATTTTATTTTATTTTTTATTTTCATTGTTATTCGAGTACAGTTTTCTGTCTTTTACTCCCGTCCCAGTCCACCCAGCCAGTGCTCCCCACCTCCCTCCCATTTCCACCCCCTTAGTTTTTGTCCATGTGTCCTTTATACTTGTTCCTATAACCCCTTCCTGTTTCCCCCTGAAATTCCCTCCCCTCTCCCCTCTGGTTACTGTCATCCCATTTTCTATTTCAATGTCTTTGGTTATATTTTGCTTGCTTATTTGTTTTGTTGTTTAGGTTCCTGTTAAAGGTGAGATCATATGGTATTTGTCTTTTACCGCCTGGCTTATTTCACTTAGCATAATGCTTTCCAGTTCCATCCATGCTGTTGCACAGGGTAGGAGCTCCTTCTTTCTTTCTGCCACACAGAATTCCATTGTGTACATGTACAATAGTTTTCTGATCCATTCATTTACTGATGGGCACCTCGGTTGCTTCCAACACTTGGCTATTGTAAATTGTGCTGCTATGAACATTGGGGTGCATAGGTTCTTTTGGAATGGTGTTTCAGGGTTCTTGGGATATAATCCCAGCAGGGCAATTGCTGGGTCAAAAGGCAGATCCATTTTTAGTTTTCTGAGAAAATTCCATACTGTGAAAACGTGTATTTTATATATTTCCTTCTCACCTCATTGGTCAGGGTGGGACCCTGCCTTTCACTGGTGGATTACAACACCCTACCTTAGACCAGCCTGAGGTTATTAGTCACTTATGCTCACAGCCTGGGGTGCAGGAAAGGAAGCCTCCCCAGGGCCACATGGGGGTTTCCCTCTAGACCAGAGTGAACATGCAGGACCTGCAGGAAGCAGGCTTTACAATAGTAAGAGGGAGGACATGATTGAATAATTCTGGAAGTTGGCAGGAACTGTAATTTGATATTAAGAACTGAGTAGTCAATGTGCCTGCTTCCTGTGGAAGAAAACATTGTTTGGCTTGAGGACCTTCCCTACAAGAGAGTAGTAGGAGGGCAATTTGTGCTCTACACTTTACCAGATTTTCAAAGTAAAAGAAAAAGTTTAACTTATTTTCAAACCCTATACACACGATATTGATGGATAAAGAGAGGTAGGAGTGAATGCTGGCTTGGGCTTCTGAGATGACAGATGGTGAGAGCATCAGGTAAGAATCATTGAATAGAAGGAGAAGGAAGTGAGCTGGGGGATGATATGTCAGCTGTTGAGCTTCAGACATTGTGAAGCTGGTGAGTTTTGGCTTTGTTCTCACTCAAATGAAGGTTTGGGAGTTTTTCACTAGAATGTTTCATTCTGATACAAATACCACATTTTAGTACCATAATTATTAAGTGGTAGGATTCATAATAAGCATGTTTATATGCACATTTTTAGAACTGTAATGGTAGAATTCAAATAACATGTTAGTGTACCTATTGGCAGTAGAAAGCGTGTTGTATATTTTTGGAAAAAATCCCAAGGGGGCTTATTTTTAATATTTAATGAGTAAAGATATTGATATTCAAGCCATCAAAATAATCTAGCCGTGATTCTAACAAAATTCTGTAATTTACCAAATCTAATAATCTTTTCATCAAATCACAGTTTCCATTTTAGGAACACGTTAAATATGTATCCAAGACAAATTATCAATAATTTCTCCAGTATAAATTACATTGACCTAACTCTAGAGTATTAAGGTTATACAATATTAGGAAGAAATGTCCAACAGTATATTTTCTTCCATGCAAGGAGCTAAAAGCTATGATTGGGATACATATGGGAGCGGGCTGGGACGGCAGTTGAATAACATGTGACAGGCTCTCGACTTGGTGTTATAGTTTTAAGTATATATTTTGAAATTTAAGCACATGGTACTCCTGCCAGTATAAAACAAACAAGTGCCAACATTTTTCACATGATTAATTAATGAGGGAAATATAGATAAGTTAAAGTCAGTTCAAAGAGCATCTGAGGAGTTAGATATTTATAGGTAATTTAATAAAGAAATGTTAACCTAAGATATGGATACAAATTAAGTAATACCTTAAAGAGCAATAAATGTAACTTTTAGAGTAATCTTTTCTAAGACAAACATGATCTCTCTTATATGTGAAATGTAATGAACAAAATAAACTGACAAATTAAATAGGACCAGAATCACGGAGGTTTGGAACAGACTGGAAGACCTCAGAAGGGAGGGGTTGGGGGTTACTGGGAGAAATTAGCCACAGAACACATATACGTAACCCATGGACACAGAAAACAATGTGGTGAAGTTGGGGGCAGCTCTGGGTGGGGGAAGGGGAAAGGGAGGGAAGGAAGGACATCTGTAATAGTGTTAACAATAAACAATGTAAAAAGTTAATTAAGAATATAAGCCCTATGTTTTACTCAGTAATCTCTTTTGCCAATTTCCAAATTTAGTTTATTTTTGAGACTTTCAATCTTTACCATAAACCCATATGGAATGAATATATTTAAATATATTCCTCTACATTTTACATATGAAATAATGAAGATAAAAAATGCCTGAGTAACTTGACAGAAATGGAAAAGTAAATGAGTAGAAAATATTTTGTGTTAATAACAGTTAATGCCCTCTATTTGTAAATCTATGTTATTTCAATTATAACAACTTTCTGTTTAATCAGTTTCTAGAAGTTAGATGACCACTCAGCAGAGCTGTATTAGAAGGAAAGCAACCCTTAAACTGATAGTGGGTTTTGTAATGAATATGTGTCTTAAGCGAGGTTTTATATATAACTCTTCAAATAAAATACTTAGTACCTATTCTCCATTTCCCTCATTCTCATCTGATGACATTGTGATAGTAATGAAACCTGTAAGCATGTAACCATTAATTATTCTCCTTTATGCACCAGTCTGTGCATACACTCTTATTTCACTCTAGGTGCCATGTAAGACCTGTTGCTTATTGAAATGAAGCCCAACCCTTTGACCAGTGACTTCAATACCATCTTTTGCTACTTATCGAAGATAGTGATGCAGACATTCCATTTCCTCTTGCATATTCAATGTTTTCCTCTCTGCTTTTTATTCTCTTTGCATGCAAACATGATGTTAGATCCTTCTTGTCCTTTCCATATATATAGCTCCAGCTAAAGATGTATCTTTTCTTTCCTTTTAGAGAAAATACCATATGGAAATAATGCCTTTGTAGCTTGCTCCAATTTTTTCTTATATTTTTCTTGTATCCCACCTAAAAAGGTTTTCATCCCTCTCCCCTGAAATTGCTGTTGCCAAGATCACAATGTTCACATTGTAAAATGCAAAACCCATTGTTTAGTTTTTATTTTACCTGAAACACTACTCCCTACAGGCCTCTAGGACAAAGCATTGTTCTACTGTACCTCCAATATCACTTACCTCTCTTCTTAGTTTCTTTCACTAATTCTCCTATCTCTCTAACTTTTTAATTTAGGTAGACAGTGAGCTCATCCTTACAATTCGACAGATAAACTGTTCAAATCATATTTCCAGCCAGAACTTTTCCCCTAAACTCCAGTCTTTTATAACCAACTGTGTACTCAGAGCCCCCAATCCCATGTCTGACTGTATCTGAAACTTAGTAAGTCCAAATATAGAGCTTCAATATATATTTGTTCAATACCTACTTGTTCACTAAGTTAATAAAGATGAATAGATAAATAACATCTGAATCAAAAGGTAATAAACACATTAAATAATGTTCTCTTTTTTCTTGTCTTTCCATTCTAAACAAAATCTGCCTTTCTATGATTTATTAATTCTAGCTGTTATTCTAACTTTAAAGATTAGGATGACAGTGGATCTAAGAAAGTGTGTATACATACATAACAGTCTATTGAAAATTGCAATTTCCTCCATGACATCTATCTAAATGAATTGCTCTCTAATAATGTAATTAAAAATACTGAAACATATTGCCTAGGATATTGACACTACTGGGAAGGTGGGAGAACCTCCTATGGTTTCTAAAGTCTTTATTTTTCTTTGAATGAAAATGTTTAGTAAGACAGACTGTATGGAAGTTAATGTAATCGGAAATATCTACTGCTTGGGGAATACAAAGAATACCTCTAGATCCAGTTACTTGGGTACTTTTATAACCCTGTCCACTAAAAAGAGAGCAACATACAAAATATGAGAGGACCATGATTTACAGTATGTCACTGCATATTAATTTAATGGGAAGAATATTAGATTTTTCCAGGAATGTGAGTAAAGAGCAATAGAAAGTTGAAAGTAAGAAATTTGGTAAATCAGGGAAGAGAAGGCCAGCATGAATGTCCTCAGGAGAGAAGTACAGATAATAAATTGTATAACTAAATAGAAAATGATAGCAAAACCCATCTTTCCCATTTTTCATGGAACTGATTTAATCTCCTGCTAATTTCAGTCACGCATGTCTGCACATTAATGATGGTAACCATGGAACACAAGTAGACAAAGTGTGAAAGCAGCCTATCAGAATCCTTGATGAAGATGATGACTCTAAGAATAAATTTGTTCTTCAGTTCTGATGTTATAATGAGGTTCATTCTCAGAATTTACATATTCATAGAGTGGTTGAGCCTTCAGGACTTTGTGGGAACTAGCTTCCTCTCATTTGAATGAAGACATACACAAAACTGAAAGAAGTAAAGATATCATGTCAATAACCTCTAGCCAATGTTCTCCAAGTGCTGTTCTCCACATTTTTATTTGTTTGCTGCCCGTTTCAGTTTAAGTATACCATATAAAATATCAACTGCAGCACAATGCGTATCAGAG
The DNA here is from genome assembly GCA_004027735.1 of Carollia perspicillata. Lineage (NCBI taxonomy): Eukaryota > Metazoa > Chordata > Mammalia > Chiroptera > Phyllostomidae > Carollia > Carollia perspicillata. Next base: position 16,126 of record PVKM010019379.1, read on the forward strand.
TTTAATGTTTGAAGGTGTGATTGATTTAATTCTACACAAAGCTATAGAAACTTATCTGTGAGAGTTACTTCCCTAAAACTTGAACATTGTGTATATTTCAATGACAATATCAGAAAGGATCAACAAGATGCCAAGATGCAATCAGTAGGAAATTCTGTGCATATTACATTTATTTTCTTATTTTATTTTCCTTAAGTAATAAAAACAAAATATTGACAAGGTATCCAAATATATAGACTTTTTATTATTTGTCATTAACTACTGCATTGTAATCCCCACTATGAGAGGCACTGTGCTACTCTATTGTACCAATCCTAGGAGAAAAAAAAGGTTTCTTTGTTTTTTTAGTTATTCATCTTGCATCTTAATGTGACATACGATGCCATTAACATAAGGGGTTTCTTCAAATAATACATGTTAGAAGGCTCACCAGATTAAAATGTCTTTCAATGTTTCCCTAGGGAAAAAAGCTGAAAGTTCATATTCTTTCTTTCCTCTGTTTTTGGTTTTAACACAGCTCATCTTCAACACAATCACCTGTGGTTGAATAAATATACTTTAAAAAGCATAATTGGCTATTGTGGTTTATATAGTCAGTACCACTGTTTTAATTAGCAATTCATAATTATGTCTATGCTCAATAGTTTCCAGAAAAGACTACTGATAACAGTGTCACCAACATTCTTAATTCCTCAATGCTCCTATTCAATGTAAGTTCACAAATACAACATTTGTAATGTTTTAGAAACTTGCAATCAAATTTTGATCTTTTGTGTTAGTTTTCTTTTGTGGTTGCAACAAATTATGATAAATGACTTGCTTAAAACAACAGATATTTATTTTCTTATAGTCAGAATGTCAGAAGTTTGTACTGGGTCTCAATGGACCAAAACTAAGATGCAGGCAAGGATGTGGTCCTTTCTGGAGGCTCTAGAGAAGATTCCTTCCGTGTCTTCACTCTTTCCGGCTTCTAATCTAGAGGCTGTCCATGTTCCTGGCCTTGTTAAACTATCCTCTTCAAAGTCAGAAGTGGCCAGTTCAGTCTTTTTCATGAATCCATCTTTTTCTTGTTCTGACTCTTTTTCCTCCATTTGCTCTATTTAAGGATCTCTGTGATTGCATTATGTGTCCATGAGGATAATTCTTAATAAGCCCTTTAATTTCAAGTCAGATTGAGGAGCTACTTTAATTCTACTTGCAACCTTATTTTTCCCCTTGCCATGTAACATCACACATTCATAAATGTTAAAAATTAGGACATGGGTGTCTTTGGTGGGTGAGATAGGGTTATTGTACCCATTGTATCCACAAAATACCCTAAGCATGAGCTATGACTTGCCTAAAAATGTAAATTATCTCACCCTACTCAAGTCCTACTTATTTAGAAATTTAGAGGGTATGGTCCAGTGCTCTATTTTACCAAGATCTCTGAGTCATTTTTTCTCAGAGTAACATTCAGGAAATGGTGGTTAAGGAGACATGCACCAATGAGACATGACTTTCTTTGTCCAACAAAAATTAACATCCTAAATTTAAAAATATTTAAACACATTACCTTATGTATTTTAGAGGTTTTTCAAGCTCTCCCTCCCTTGCTTTTGCATTACTAATAGAGTCTACTCCCAAATATATCAAAGGTTCTTGTTGCTATAGCCCTTCCTCTGTCCACCTTTCAGTACATGGTTTCCAAATGTGTCTTTTCTTCCCTTGCTCTCTTCTAAACCACTTCAGTTGCATCACTGGTGCTATTATTACTCTCAAACTGGGTAACGCCATGTTAATGCTTCCAGAAAATAAACAGAATCAGGAATGTTTAATCTAGAATCTGGATATTACTATCACCTCTGTGGACATTGGTTTTGTCATTTCATTTTCTACTCCTGGAGACCGGTAGTGAATTTTTATGAATTGTGGCTAGGCATATCAACTTTTTTTCCTGATAGAAATATCCAAGAAGCCAGATGAAACTATAATGCAAATTCTGTAAATGTTTGTTTTTAAAAATCTGTTATAAACATTCAACCATTTATTACATAAACAATGATGTATAAGCTTACATCAAAGATAACAGTTTAAATAAAACTAAGAAATGAAATCACCTTTCTTCTTTGCCACCTTATCTTATGTTATTATATATTTACTATTTAATTAATTCCATGGTAGGTAGCATTACTTTCTTTGTCTTTGAAATAGGATATTGATTTGAAACCTTTCATAAAATAAATCATTTCTGTGTAACATTAGGCAACAAGTTCAGGGGTCTGCAGGGATCTAGCAGGCAGGGACCGGCCAATGTTCACATGAAGTCATGTCTGTTTCAAATTGTTTACTAAATGTAGGACCAAGTAAGATATCACACTGCTGTTCTTGATTACTGAGAGGGAGATCCCACAGTTTCCATAAAGGCCCAGAGCATCATATATAGCTTAGCTTTCTGAGTGCAGGGGTGTCCGTCACAACTCCTGCTCACTGGGTCCCTGCTTACATTATGAGACAAACACATTTATCACTCAACCTACCTACTATGACAAACACATTTATTACTCAACCTACCTACTAGGTTATTCCTTCAAGAACTGTGGGGTCCAATGTAATATGCAATAAAAACATAATACTGTGTATCTCTATGTGTTTTAACGACAGTCAATCTACTGTAGTTGTGACACTAACATGTAAGATTCACTCAAACAATCACCACTTGTTTATTTTTTTAAAGATTTTATTTATGTATTTTTAGAGAGAAGAGGAGGGAGACAGAAAGGGAGAGAAACATCAGTGTGTGGTTGTCTCTCACATACCCTCAACTGGGGACCTGGGCCACAACCCCATCATGTGCCCTCACTGAGAATCCAACCAGTCAGCCTTTGATTCCCAGGTCGGTGTTCAATCCACTGAGCCACAACAGCCAGGGCCAGTTGTTTATTTCTGATAATAGTGCATCGCCTCTTTTATAATAGGTTCTCTCATTGAAGAGGAGACTTGTTGTTTAAGTTTACTCTGCTGAAATAATGTCCACCATCATTATAGGTGAACGAGCGATATATTCTCTATAGGTAAATTTTGTGATTGCATATTTTACATACCTGGAACGTAGACCATTAAATTAAATATATGTCTTACTTTTTCCTATGTCAGATCTACTGTAATTCTAATGACCAGACATTTCAAGAGAACATTTCAAGTGATACGTTTTGACACTAGATTCTTATAAAAACAGAATAATGTCTGTCAAGTCCCATGTCTTACCTCCATAATACAGCACAGTTGCTGGCACATATTTGATCTTCCATAAACACTCGTAATTGAATGACTTTAATTATTCTTCCATCAGCATATCATGTGGCACGACCCCTCAGGGCACTGCCACTGTCATACAGAGGGATGAGGACCAGCAGGCTGTGGCTGGGGAAAGTAGCCAAATCCAAAAACCTGTTAGGGTAAAAACGTTCTGGCAGGTTTCATTGGTGGGCATACAAGAAATTAATTATATAGAACCAGATATGTCTAAAAGTATCAGGTGGGAAATGTTGAACCAGGCAAGCAAAAAATCAGTTTAGAAAAGTCAGGGAAGGTCAAACAACTACCAATCTATCTCTCTCCCCTCTGTTTTAATCTTTCTGTGCATTTATTTTGAGGAAAAATCACTCAGAAGATTTAGACAAAGGAAAAATAATCACCAGAAAAATATATAGTAGGGAGATCACTTCCCAAATTACACATTTGGATCTGTAAAGTTACACATTTGGATCTACTTTTAAGGTAACAGAAAAGAGACATATAAAAGACTATTTCTGTCAATGCCACTCCAGTTACAGAAGTGATAGCAACTGTTCAATATACTGAGATTTTTAAATGAGATTTTGTGAGATTTTTTTATATGGGTTCTCATAACAATAATAGTAAACAGTAGTAACAATAGCATTGACAACATTCTTCTACTGAAAATCAATTCATTTTCTAGAATATTCTACATTGATGCAGTCAATGATATACAAGTCAAAATCATTTTAGTAAAAGCATTTCTATTAGGCATTAAAAAGTACAACCCGTGTTAGTAGAGTTCCTGATAGTCTAGTTAAATTCAAGAACACATAGTAGAAATATATTAAAACAACATTTTCAAGACAATGGCAATCAGACAATGGAGGACAGGGATCTCTGAGAAATGAATATCAAATCAAATAAAACAAAACAAAAAGTCTTACAATTGATCCAGCCTATTACCTTCTGGGTACTTCCAGATCATGAAGCTGGGAGAACTCAGCTGGAGCCTCACCAGTTGCCTCAGTGCCGAATGTCACAGAGAGAGCAGGGAGACAAGGGTGCTTGAGTTTGCAAGGTTGAGTGCCAGAGAGGAGAGAGATGCAACGAGAAATTAAAAGGTATATATCTATTTTCTGTTAAGTACATGTGAGTGTAGAGGTCAATGCAGATATGCCAGGAATCTACTTTGGTCCGGAGAAAGAAACACTCATAATAATAATGAAAGAAGATGTAGAAAAACTAATAATGGCAAAGTACTCAGAAGTATTGTGACTCACTAGAGCTAAATAATTAGCCATAGACAACAGCATATTTTGTTCCCACCTTACAAATATTAAAATCAAATCTCAAAAGAATCAGTTTCAAGAAACTAAACTACACTGTAGAACAAAGATCAACTGCACTTAGAGAACCAAAATATTTTGCAAGTAACAAGGTGAAAAATTTATGTTTGCCTTATAACCAAAACTTACCAGAAATGAAAAAAAGCAAGAAAATAAAATCTATATAAGAAAAAATATATCTAGAGAGAAAAAGGCCAAGACTAAAATAGATGTTAATATTGTTATAATCTTATTTTATATATGTATATAAATCTTATTTTTGCCAAAAAGCAAAACAAAAGATTGAATATGTGAAATACAGATGTAAAAGATATAATACAAATGAAATTGCTAGAAATGAAAACAATAATTGATAGAAATAGCAAATTAATCACTGCAGAAGACACCATGTATTGTCATGAAGACAAAACAAGAGAAGCAGCGTTAAAATTAATCACAGAATGCAAAATGGAAAATAACGAACAGTGAATCATTCAGCAGTGGAATATTTTTAAATGACCTAATATACAAGCATAATTGAGGTCCCATAAGGGTAAGATAGAGGGAGGGATAGAAAGAATGTTTGAAGAAATAGTGGCAAAAAGCTGTACAAATTTGATTGAATGTATAAACTCACAGATCCAAGATTTTCAAAGATCCTCAAGCACAACAAACGTGAAGGAACCAAGGAGCATAGCTGAACACCACGCAAATCCCTGAACCACCAACCTCTAGGTTATTTATGTTTTTCTTAAGAAGCCCAAGTAAGCTTCATTAGTCAACTAATCCCACTCCCAATATGTATATTTTTTCAGCTCATTATTCTGTTTGACAACATGTTTATATAGTTTATTTTTCTTAATCTAGTTTGAGAGATTTTTCAATTGTTATTGCCTACTGTTTTTCTGTTTGTTTGTTTGTTTTTTTGCTTAAAGGTCATAGCTTTATAGCCAGGAATCTGTATCTTTCCTTTTTTATTTGTAGTTGCCAGTTTCAGCTAGACTATTTGGTTGCTTTATATGTATTTGCTTCATCTTATCAATTGTTCTCAATTTCCTTGACCTCATTTATTCTTATTTTTCCCCCATTAGATAACATATTCATTTTAGGTCTACCTGCTTATTCTAAATTGTAAGGACTGGGATGTGGTTTCTTACCAGATGTAAAGGAAAAGATGATGTGCTCCAAAATTCTAGGAGCATCAACTCCCTGGTGAATAATCATCAGCCAATGGAGAGAGGAGACAGAAGGGAATTTTAGATGTCTTCTAAATCCTGCTTTCCAAGGGGAAAAGTGCAAGGCTTGTTTCTTTACTCCTGTCTAAAAGTGTTCTGCTGGGACACAAACTTTGCCTTAGGCCAAACAGTTTATTTTATTTATTTATCAGAGTTTATTTTACAGTTTTTATTTTGTATATGTGTTTCCCCTCCTCTGAGGGTTGGTACGATGCTTTGTTTTGCTCTGGGAGCTTACACAGGTGTGTTGAGTTTGTAAAAAGTCATCAACTACTCATCAGCTATGTACTAATGTATTCTTATATATACTTCTCTGTCAACAAAACACTGGAAAAATAGCCTGCACTTCTATGATATGCTTATAATGAAAGTTTGTCAAAATGAACATCAAAAGGGCTATTTGATAGTATCTGAAAATGTCAATGTTTCTTTTGAAGAATCTATGCAAATCTTGCTACTCTCCATTACGATTATGTTTATATGAAGCACTGGTAGTAGTCCATGCTAGGGTACCACTAATAGTCTTCATTATGTGTAGACTATTTGTAGACATTACGTGTAGAAAGGTTAACACACATTTTCACATGTTTCTCTCTCTCAGCCCTATTAGTGCAGCAAAGCTTGAAATTTCTGTCGATTTATCTTCATCATCAGCAGTATGAAGGTTATTTTGAAACAGAGTGCTTCAGAATGTCTGGGTAGTTTAAATTTGTTTTTGTTTTTTTTATTTTGAAACAAATCACTGCGAAAAAATCCAAGTAGGTTTGTCTATTTTTCATCTAAACCATGTTCATGGATTGGAAGAATTAACATAATCAAAATCTCCATAACACCCAGAGCAATTTATAGATTCAACACAATCATTATTAAAATACCAATGACATATTTCACACATATAGAACAAACATCTCAAAAATTTATATGGAACCATAAACAACTCAGAATGGGCACAGACATGTTGAGATAAAAAGAACAAAGTAGAAGGAATCACAATACCTGATATCAAACTGTATTACAAGGCCACTGTAATCAAAACAGCCTGATACTGGCATAAAAACAGGCACATGGACCAGGGGAACAGAACACAGAGCCCAGAAATAAACCCAAGTCTCTGTGGTCAATTAATATTTGACAAAGAGGGAAGAAGCATAAAATGGAGTAAAAATAGCCTATTCAACAAATGGTGTTGGGAGATCTGGACAGCTACATGCAAAAAATAAAATTTGACCACCAACTTACACCATACACTAAAATAAACTCAAAGTGGATAAAAGATTTAAATATACATCATGATACCATAAAAGTCCTAGAGGAGAACATGGTCAGGAAAATCTCAGATATTCCAAATAGCAATATTTTCACTGATATGACTGCTAAAGGAAGGAACATGAAGGAAAAAATAAACAAATGGGACTACATCAAAATGAAAAGCTTCTGCACAGCTAAAGAAAACATTAGCAAAATGAAAAGGGAACCAACTGTATGGGAAAATATATTTGCAAATGATACCTTGGACAAGAGTTTCATCTCCAAAATATATAAAGAACTCACATGACACCACTCTAGGAAGACAATCCAATTAAGAAATGGGCAAAGGACCTGAACAGACACTTCTCTAAGGAGGACATACATAGGGCCCAGAGACATGGAAGGTTAATGAGCACCTCTAAGCCATCAGAGAGATCCAAATTAAAACCACAATGAGATACTACTTTACACCAGTGAGCACGGCCATCATAAACAAAGCAAGAAACAATTGTTGGAGAGGATGTGGAGGAAAGGAACCCTAGTACACTGTTGATGGAAATGAAGACTGGTATAATCACTGTGGAAAACAGTATGGAATTTCCTAAGAAAACAAAAAGTGGAACTGCCTTTTGATCTGGCAATTCCACTCCTAGGATTATACCCTACGAATCCTGAAACACCAATTCAAAAGAACCTATGCACCCCAATGTTCATAGAAGCACAATTTGCAATAGCCAAATGCTGGAAGCAACCTAAGTACCTATCAGTAAATGAGTGTATAAAAAAAAATGGTACATTTACACAATGGAATAGTATGCAGCAGAAAGAAAGAAGAAACTCTTACCTTTCATGACAGCATGGATGGATCTGGAGAGCATTATGCTAAGTGAAATAAGCCAGGCAGTAAAAGACAAATACCATATCCTACAAGTGTAACCTAATCAACAAAAAAAAAAACAATGAAGCAAAATATAATCAGAGACATCGAAGTAAAGAAAATATGTGACAGTAATCAGAGGGGAG
>PVKM010019380.1:0-24250 GCA_004027735.1 Carollia perspicillata
TGTTCCTTTGCTTGTCTCTTTCCCTCTTTTCCCCCATCACCCCCCTCCCCTCTGGCCACTGTCAGTTTGTTCTTTATTTCCAAGTCTCTGGTTCTGTTTTGCTAATTTCTTTGTTTTGTTGATTAGGTTCCACCTATAGGTGAGATTATATGGTATTTGTCTTTTACTGCACAGTTTATTTCACTTAGCATAGTGCTCTCCAGTTCCATCCATGCTGTCATGAAGGGTAAGAGTTCTTTCTTTCTGCTGCATAGTATTCCATTGTGTAAATGTACCACAGTTTTTGATACACTCATTTACTGATGGGCACTTAGGCTGTTTCCAGCACTTGCTATTATAAATAGTGCTGCTATGGGGTACATAGGTTCTTTTGAATTGGTGGATGATTCTTAGGCTATAATCCCACCAGTATGATCACTGGATTGAAGGCAGTTCCATCTTCACATTTTGAGGAAATTCCATAGTGTTTTCCACAGTGGCTGGACCAGTCTGCATTTCCACTAATAGTGTACAAGGTTCCCTTTTCTCCATATCCTGACCAGCACTTGTTTGTTGATTCATTAATGATGGCCATTCTGACTGATGGAAAGTGGTATCTCATTGTGGTTTTAATTTGCATCTCTCTGATGGCTAGTGATGTAGAGCATTTTTCATGTGTCTATAGGTCCTCTGTATGTCCTCCACAGAGAAGTGTATGTTCAGGTCCTTTGCCCATTTTTAAATTGGATTGCTTGTCTTCCTGGCTTGGAGTCATGTGAGTTCTGTATATATTTTGGAGACAAAAACCTTGTTTGAGGTATAATTGGCAAATATGTTTTCCTATATGGCTGGTTCCCTTTCTATTTTGTCAATATGTTCTTTAGCCTTGCAGTAGCTTTTTGGTTTGATGAGTCCCAGTTGTTTATTCTTTCCTTTATATCCCTTGCTCTCAAGGATGTATCAGTGAAAATATTGCTGCATGGGATATCCGAAATTTTCCTGCCTATGTTCTCCTCCAGGACTTTTATGGCATCAGGACTTATATTTAAGCCTTTTATCCATCCTGAATTTATTTGTGTGTATGATCTAAGTTGATGATCAAGTTTCTTTTTTTTTTTTTTTGCATGTACTCGTCCCAATCCCCCAACACCATTTATTGAAGAGACTATTTTTACTTTATTTTATGTTCCTGCCCCTTTTGTCAAACATTAACTGACTGTATTGACATGGGCTTATTTCTGGGATCTCTATTCTGTTCCATTGGTCTCTGTGTCTGCTCTTATGTCAATAACAGAGTGTTTTGATTACAGCAGCCTTGTAATACAGTTTCATATGTCAGAGATTGTGACCCCTTGTACTTCCTTCTTCTGTCTCCAAAGTGCTGAAGATATTTGGGATCATTTATGGTTCCATATAAATGTTTGAAATATTTGTTCTATATCTGTGAAATATGCCATTGGTACTTTACTAGGTATTGTGTTGAACCTATAAATTGCTTTGGGTGGTATGAACATTTTAATAATGTTAATTCTTGTAATTTGTGAACTCAGTATATGCTTCCATCTATTTGTGTCTTGATTTCTTTCTTCAGTTTTGTATAGTTTTTTGAGTAAAGGTTTTTGCCTCTTTGGTTAAGTTTATTACAAAATATTTTACTTTTCTTGTCGCTGTATTAAATGGGATTTTCCCTCTAATTTCTGTGTCTGATATCTCATTATTGGTGTACAAAAATGCCTTCACTTTCTGAATGGTGACTTTGTATTGCCATTAGGTTGAGTAGTTTTTTGGTGGAGTCTATAGGGTTTTCTATGTACACTATCATGTCATCCACAAACAGTGACAACTTCATTTCCTCCTTTCCTCCTCCTATATCCAAAAGGTATTAATGGATACCTTTTATTTCTTTTTCTTGTCTGATTTCTGTGGCTAGAACTTCCAATATCATGTGGAAGAGAAGTGGTGAAAGTGGACACCCTTGTCTTGTGCCTGATCTTAGTGGGAAATACTTTAGTTTTTGTTCATTGAGTATGATGTTGGCTGTAGGTTTCTCGTATATGGCCTTTATTATCCCTAAATATGTTTCCATTTTGGTGAGTCCTTTTATCATAAATGGCTACCATACCTTATCAAAAGCTTTTTCAGCACCTATTGATATGACCACGTGGTTTTGTCTTTTGTATTGTTTATGTGATGTATTACATTCATTGAATTGCATATATTGCACCATCCTTGCATTCCCAGGGTGAATCCCACTTGATGGTGGTGTATGATCTTTCTATTGTATTGCTGAATCCATCTTGCCAATATTTGGTTGGGGGCTTTAGTGTCTATGTTCATCAGTGATATTGGCCTGTAGTTTTCTTTCCTTGTTGTGTCTTTACCTGGTTTTGGAATTAGGATAATGCTAGCCTCATAAAAAGAGTTTGGGAGTCTTTCATCTTGTTGGATTTTTTGGAATAGTTTGAGAAGAATCAGGATTAGCTCTCCTCTAAATGTTTGGTAAAATTCTCCTATGTGCCTGCAATTTTCTGATTACTGCTTCGATTTCACTTGTTGATATCAGTCTATTCAGGCTTTCTGCTTCTTCTTGAAAGTTTTAGAGGATTATATATTCTAGAAGTTTGTCTATTTTGCCCAGGTTTTCCAAATTTCTTGGCATATAGTTGTTGGTAGCAATTCCTTATACTCCTTTGTATTTCTGTGGTATTGGTCGTAATGTTGCCTCTTTTATTCTTTACTTTATTTATTTGAGTTATCTCTGCTTTTTTTCTTGATGTGTCTGGTTAAAGGCTTTTGATTTTGTTTATTTTTTCAAAGAACTAGCTCGTGGATGTATTGATACTTCAGAGTATTCTTTTAGTCTCTATGTCATTTAATACTGCTCTGATCTTGATAATTCCATTCTTTCTACGTGCTTTGGGCTTTGTTTGTTGTTCTTCTAGTTTTTGTAGATGTATGATTAGGTTGTTTATTTGAAATGTTTCTATCTTTTTTTAGGTAGGCCTAGTATTGCTATGAACTTTCCTTTCAGGACTGCCTTCATTGTGCCCCATAGGTACAGGGTTGTTGGGTTCATTTTCATTTTTTCCCAGAAACTTTTTGAGGTCTACAGTGAAATCATTGTTTATCCGTTCATTGTTTAATAACATTTTATTCAGTTTCTATGTATTTGAATGCTTTTTACTTTTTTCCTTGAGTTTCTAGTAATGTTGGTTTCTAGTCATATTTTTTTTTTCTGATACATCTCTTTAAGCAAGGGAAATGAAGGAAAAAAATAAACAAATGAGACTACATCAAGCCAAAAATTTTTTTTGCACAGCAAAGGAAACTATCAACAAAATGATAAAACGACCCACTGAATAGGAGAATATATTTGGCAATGGTATATCTGATAAGGGATTAATATCCAAAATTTATAAACAACTTATCTAAAACTTAACACCAAAATCACAAACAATACTATGTCCAATAGGCATATGAAAAGATCAGCAGAGTCAGCAAATTAAAACCACAATGATGATCTCAGTGATATTAATTGCCTCTTACAACATAACTTGATACTTTTCAGAGGTGGAAAACAAAATCCACAGTGTCCGTAATATCTTTCACATTGTCCAGTATACAAAAAAATATTAATTATATAAAGAAACTAAAAAACGAGATCTATATTAGAGAGAATATACTGAAATAGAAACAAATCTTTATGTGTACTGAACATCAAGAAGAGAAACTTTAAGTTAAATGAGAAGATATAAATGTTAAGTCAGATAATATAAATATGCTTGAGGACTTACCCCAATAACCTTCTCTAATCTAATATGTTTCCAGATGATATTTATCATACACATCCATATAAACCAAATGGTGCTTTTTCCAACAAATAAATTTTAAATTATGTAAATAGAATTGGTTATGCAACTTGTTGCATTTTGCTTCTTTGGTTACATAGAATGTTTTTCTTTTAATTCATAGTTGTACATCTACCCAAGACTTCCTATTTCTCCTTCCTTTCCCTTTTACCTCAACCCGCTTCCAGGGATGATCACATTGGTTGGTGGTATTTCCAACACAATGATAAGATAAGCATCCTGTACCTGCCCACTATGGTCATATGTGATAATTTCTTGAAGTGTACTTGTATACACAGGAGTAGAATTCTTGAGCTATAAGGTATGTGAATCATTTGTGTGAGCAATGCTACATAGCTCTGCATGATGATTATACCAACCTACACCCTGGCTAGCAGCACATAAGGCTTCTTATATCCCCAAATCTTCACCCAAACTTGGCATTACCCCGTTCTTTAATTAGTGTCCATCTAATGCACACAAAGTAAGTTCTCCTTATGGGTTTAGTTTGCCAACAAATTAGATAATCTCTTCAGTATTTATATCAACTTTCATGGTTTTCTTTTCTCCAGATTAACTGTTCATAGCTTTTGCCAAATTATCTGACAGACTTGTCTTTTTCTAGTTGCTTAAGAGAAGCAACACATGGGTTAATAACTCTACATATTAATCCACTGTCAGTTCTGGGCATTGCAGATTCTATCTCCCAGTTGATCATTTGCCCAGTAAATTTGTTCAAAGTATACTCTGTTGAACACAAAACTTTAATTTTGACATAAACTTATGTTTATATTCTTTATAATTTGTTTCTGAAATTTAATTTTTGAAGTATTCCAACTTCAGTCACAAAGATATTCTAAATTTTCTTCTAATAGCTTTTGCCTTTCACTTTTACTCTTTAATTCATTAGAAGTTCACTTTTGTGTGTTTATTTCTCTCTTAAGGAAAACTAAAGAACACTGAAGACAATTCGTTTTAGCCTGAGTTTAATTACCAATTTGTATTGCTAGTCACGAATGAACACACTATTTTCCAAGGGCCTGTATCTGTTATCCTTCCTTCTAAAGCTTTTGGGGTGACTGATTGATGTGAATCAATGGTCTACAACCTTGTCTTCTTTTGGATAAAGGACATCTGCAAAAGTTATCTATATGTAGATAGTAAGTAGTGTTTTTAGGTTTTTTGATTACCTGATGGTTTATGACTGCAAGCAGCTTATCAATGGTGAGCACTTCGTGACAGGGAACATTCATGCTAAAAGCAAACAAAAAACAAGAAACAAAACCCAAAACCTTATTGTAAGGACCATGAAACAATGATCTATCTGACTTTACCTTTCCTTCCTGTGTTTCAAAATCTTCTGCTGTATAAATGTAATTTATTATGCTTACCAACTAAGACAACATTTTTATATAACAGTTTTAGGGGTTTCCAATTTAAAAAAGGATTCAACCAGAGCCTAAACTGCATGATTATTATACTGATTTTCTATTATATTTAAATTCTACTTATGGTAGCTATAATACTTTGACATTTTATCTTTAATCTGATATATTTTGTTCCATTACAATATGTAAAAAGTACTTTCACATTTTAATGTATGGTTATAAATTCTATGACAAATATTACATTTAGAATTTTGTCCCAGATAAAGACTGGATAAGTAAATGAGACAATTTAAACACAGAAAACTTTCACTGTGATGGAAAAGACAATTCTTTTCTCATTTAATCTTCTGTAAGCTTTTTCTTAAAAATTTGTAAGAACAAAAGAATCATAAATAGTTTCACATGTACATTATCTGCACTTATAATTGTCTTTGTCATTTTCATATTATTTTTATTTTCCGCATTAATGTAACATTGCCTGAAAATTCTTTGATTATTATATCTTTTTGTTTTTGTTTTTGTTTCTCTCATGCCTTACTCTCTTTTTCTCTCACTTTGCCTGAGTTTAAAGTGAATTTTTAATAGATAAGGATTAGAGAAGAAATATGAATGCATTATAATATTATCAGGATACTCCTCTGAAACATCTTGCAGAAAAATATTTTTAAATAAATACCAAGTCTATATTCACATGAAATTATAATGTAAGAACACCATAAAATATAATTTTAAGTTTCTTAAATGTGCATATAGAGCAAAACAGAAGGATCAATGGCTAAATAACTAATGCTAAGAATTCAGTATGTGATAACATATGATCTAGCAATAAGAATAATTCATCTAGGTTTCTTAACCTTATATAGAAAAAAAATGGGAGGGCAAAAGGCCTAGGTATTTTAAGAATGTACTGGATTGATTCTCAGTCACCCTTGAAATATGAAGTGGTTTTCATTGTAAAACACACACACACACATGCACACCCCCCCTAAGAAACATCAGAACATTATCCCTTGAAAACACATTTAAAATACATCAACAGGAGTAATGATAGAACTGCATCTCTTAATGAAGCTTAAGACATTTTTTCCTGATGCTATTGCATTTCAATTGTTCTTATTATAGCTGTTCAAATTATCCCTGTTTCATCTTAAACTGGTAATAATCAAAACAACAATAAATGATTTAGACTGCATGACAGATAAAGTGGTGGTGATAAAATCATGGAGTTAATGCATTGCAAAGACCATGTTTTTGGAGTTATGTGCAGAAAATCAGATTAATAAGAAATAAGGATAATGCATATGGATTTACACTTTCATAAATCTTTCTTTTTTTTTTTCCTGAACAACAGTAGGAATTTACAGAGAATACATTTAAACTATAGACAGTGCTCCAGAGATTATCAGGGCTTAGAAATAGAATTATAGAACAGTGTTCAAGTTTCTATGTTGAGATGGATTCCTGGGATAAGATTTAATATATTCAAATGGTTATGGTCATGTTAAAAAACAAAACAAAACTCTTACATGCTACCCACTAAAATAAAGTTTGCATTTCCTAGATGTTAAATCTGCCTTTCAATATGTATAATATCCACAACTTATGTTGACCTTCAGTTTAAAGTTCATGCTGATCAAACATGGGAATCCTGCCTTTGACTCAGTAGAATTTCTTTTATCAAAATTAGTCTTATGTTTTGTTAAAAAAATGGAAAGCAAATGTAAAATGTGTGCTTTTCCTGTGAGGTAACATCCTTATCCTTTCCAATCTCCTTAAAGTTTGAATGCTGTAACAGTTCTACCAGTTTGGAACTAAGGATTGTGAGAAGAGAGGAAGGATGCAACGTATTTATCTTATCAGGCTTGATCATAGTAGTGATAGAATGGTTTTGAAACTAGAACCTTCTTCATTGTGCAGCTTACACCTTTTTTCCGTATCACAGCTCTGGTTGTATTGTTGATAGCAGTGCCTCCTGCACAGGTATTCTTGAAGTGGCAGTGGTACGTTTCCCAAATACAGCAGGGGCAGAGAGGGCTTGCCTGGACTTTGCTTTAGTGTGTTCAGCTTAGAGCTTGCTCCAGTAGCCACCCCCCGAGCCCACTGGTTTTGTATACACCTATGAAAACTTTCTGCATAACATGAACCACACAGAGGTATGAGAAGTGTTTGTAGTCACCCAACTTCAAAGAAAGTAGAATTCTATGACTGAGTTTCTTATCTGATCTGACTGGTTTTGCACTAAGGAAAACAACTTGCTACTAGTAAAAGGGACATAATTCTATGACATTATGCCATAGACTAATGAAACAATTACTTATATTATCAAGTGTTGTCAGCTGGTATGAGATGTCTATTGAAATCAAGATTTGGATGGGCCATGTGGCTGCCAAAACAAGACAAGTTTGGTATAAGGCACACACAAATTTGGTGGGTGACACATTGATACAACTCTAGTAGAGAGCTTAAAGGAAAAAAAATGACACTTTTATATTTTGATCTTCAGATCAAGTCACGTTCAGAAAATTAGTTTGGCTACAATTACCAAAAATTCTTTCTTTTTTGAGTTAAAACTTATTTTAATATTCACCATAAAGTTGACTGACAGTGTTCCAGTTTTGGAGTACTAAGAACAAAGTCACAGAAATAGAATTTCAAAATCCTAAATTATCTCTTTAATATCAGTGCTAATTATCTTATATGAAAACACTAATTTGGAATAACAAGATTGGGAAAAATATTACAAGCTTCTTAGTGTAATTTTTACTAAAACTACACAAGGTTAGTCAATACAAGCATGATCATAAACCTTAGGTTTTCTTTGGAAAACAATTATAGTACAAACAAGCCTTCATATTTTCCTTAATATTAGCAGATTTCCAAAGTTTGATCAGGTTTTGCCAATAAAAGTTGTCAGAATTTCATGGCATTCTGACTTATACTTACAAATAGAGCTTTATTACTAGATATCTGCAGTAAGAATACATTTGGATAAATTGTTATTCATTTTATTTTGTTCTTTATATTTTTGCTATAAAATTTGTCATATTTCTCATTTTAAGTGTACACTTCAGTGGCATTAATTGCTATCGCAGTGCATCGGCACTATTTATTTCCAATTTTTTCCAAGTTCCTGTATAAAACTGTACCGATTCAGCCATTTTTCCCTTTCTCAAAGCCCCTTGTACCATCTGATCTGCTTACTGTTTCTCCTCATTTAGCCAGTCTAGATATTCCATTCAAGTGGAATTATACAGTAGTATGTGTTATTTTTGCCTGTCCTATGTCACATAACATGATATTTTTAAGGTACATCCTTTTTTAGTATATATCAGAACTTTATTTTTAATATATTCTAGTTTCTGTACTCATTAATACCACATCCTCTTTATCTATTCATCAGCTGGAAACACTAGGGTTACTTCCACCTTTTGACTATTGTGAAAGATGCTTCTATGACTATTCACTTACATATACTTTGAACACCTCTTTTCAGTTTTGGGTGAGAATATGTGTAAGCGTAGAATTGGGGGTTATACAAGACTTTTACATTTACCTTTTTGAGGAACCACCAAGTTGTTTCCCATGGTGACTAGAACCTTTATATTTTCATCAGCAATTTATGAGGGATAAAATTTTGCTTTATCCTCATGAATATCTCTTCTTTCCTTTTTTATGTATAGCTATCCTAATTGGTGTGATGTAGTATCTCATTATGGTTTGGATTTGTATTTCCTAATGATTAATGATGTTGACAACATTTTTGTGTGCTTCTTGGTCATTTGTGTATCTTTTTTAAATTATCTTGCAAAGAGGGTATCTATTAAAGCTGCCTTTGCTGATTTTTTAAATTAGGTCATTTGTCTTTTTGTTGTTGAGTTGTATTTTTAATATATTTTAGATACTAGACTCTTATCATATGTACAATTAGGAAATGTTTTTTCCTATTATGTAAGTTGTTTTGTTACTTTACTCACAATATCCTTTGATCTACAAAGGATCTTTAATTTTTGTGTAGTATAATTTCTTTTTTGTTGTTGCTTGTTCATTTCATATCATATCTAAGATTGCAAAATCCAAGATCATGAAGGTTTACACCTATATTTTCTTCTGAGAGTTTTATACTTTTATCTCTTCTATTTAAGTCTTCGATTCATATTGATTTAATTTTTGTTTATGGTGTAGAGTAAGATTTGAACTTCTTTCTTTGCATGTGGATATTCAGTAGTCCCAGCAATATTTGGTGAAGAGACTATTGTTTTTTCACTGAATGGCATCCTTGTAAAAAATTTAATGCCCAAGTATGTATGGGTTTATTGCTGGACTTCCAATTTTATTCTATTGGTCATATATTTACCCTTATGCCATTACGACACTCTTTTGAATACTGTGTATTATAATAAGTTCCAAAATCAAGAGTGTGAATCCTCCACCTTTGTTATTCTTTTTCAAGGTTGTTTTGGCTATTTGAGATCACCTGCAATTACAATTCCATATAGATTTGATGATTAGTTTCTCTATTAAAAAAAAAGGTTGGGGTTTTGTTGGAGATTGTATTGAAACTGTAGAATACTTTGGATAGTCTTGACATCTGGATAATATTGTCCTCCAATGCACAAAGAGGAGATTTATTCCCATTTATTTAGTTCTTTTTAATATTTTTCAGGACTGTTTTATAGTTTGCATTATACAAGTCTTTCGCTTGGTTAGTCAAATCTATTCTTAGGAATTTTGTTCTTTTGGATACCATTGTAAGTGGGACTATTTTCTTTTTGAATTTTTTTATTCCTAATGTATAGAAATAGCTGTGTATTTTTTTAGTGCTGTACCCTGCAGCTTTTCAGAATTTCTTTATTAGTTTTAGTAAAATGCTTTTGTGTGTTATTTGGGATTTCCTATATAGAAGTTCATGTCATATGTAAATAGATATAGTTTTACTCCCTTTTTTCCAATTTAGGTGTGTGGAGGTTTTGTTTTTGTTTTCATTTGCTTTTTGTTTTGTAGAAAAACAATGTGTTCTGCTATAAGAACATATACAGTTACCCAAAATGGAGATACTATTAAACTAGCGGTCAAATACTAACTCCTGAATATAAAAGTAACTTTTTTCCCAGGTTAATTTAATTTTTAAAATAAATGCAAACTATAGATTAACTCTTCTCAACTAGATAATCAACCTCTGATATACCTGTCATGTGACAATATATATTTTTCTAATTTGATGGTGTAAGTTAAAAAATATTTTCTTAAAGGAAAACTAATATAAAAATACCACAATAAATATGCCAATGAGTAAAAATACATGGGGAAAGAGGATCGTGTAGTTTTGACTTAACTAAATGAATTGAGAGGAGATTGGTTTACATAGAAAAATGTGCAATTTGTAAAGACAGGTGTAAAGATTTTAGAGTGGGAATTTTTATGACTTGAGTATCCCTTATCTGAAAATATATGTCTCACTCTGTCTTATTTCTTACTCAATATTTTACTTACTGAGTCTGGAAAACTTGAGGATATGACATAAGGAAAGCAACCACTCATAATTTCCCCTTTCTGTCACTATTTAAGACTTCAATTTGTTACTCAAAAATTACTGAATACAATTTAAGTACCAGTCTGTGGTTTTAGTGAATCAGTCCCCCCAATTAATATTTATATAAATCCCACTGTTTGGGCTAATAGCACTATTAATGGTACATATTACATATAGAATGGTAACCAAACACAGAGTTTTTCATCCCAGATCATCAAATTATACATTTTTCTCCAATATACATGAAATATCCTCAAGGATAGACCTTATGTTGGATGACAAAAATAACCTTAACAAATTTAAGAAGATTTAAATCATACCAACCATATTATCCAATCAAAAGGTTTTGAAATTAGAGATCAACAGCAAAAAGAAAATAAAAAAAATCTCACAAATATGTGGAGATTAAACAACATGTGACTAAAAAATGGGTCAAAGAAGTAATAAAAGGATATCAAAACTTTTGGGATGGAGCCAAAACAGTAATAAGATGGAAATTTATACTATTACAAGTGTGTCTTAACAAACAAGAATAATTTCAAGAAAATAATCAGACATTAAATCTTAAAGAACTAGAAAAAGAAGAACAAAAGCAGCCTAAAGTCAGCAGAAAAAAGGAAGTAATTAAGATTTAAACCAAATTTAATGGAATAGAGAAAAAAAGTAGTCTATAAAAATTAATGCAACAGGGAACATGTATGAAGGGTCCATGGACAAAGGCAAAGGAGGGAGATTGAATGTGGGAGGTGGGGGTGGGTAGAGCAGGAGTAATGTGGGGAAGTGGGGACAACTATAATTGAACAACAATACATTTTTTAAAAAAATTAGTGCAACAAAGGTTGGTTCTTTGAAAAGATTAATAAAATTGACAAACCCCTAGTTAGACTCACTAAAGTAAAAAAATAAAAGACAAACAAAATTAGAAATGAAAGAGAACTTACCACAGACATTACACAAATACAAAGAGTCATACTAGGATACTATGAAAGAGTATATGCCACTGAATTCAATAACCTAGAAGAAATAGGTAAGTTCCTAGAAATATATAATTCCTAGACTGAATCAGGAGGAATTGGAAATCTAAATAGAACAATCAACAATGACAAAATTGAAACAATCATCAAAACCTCCCCAAAAGTGAAAGTCCAGGACCAGATGTCTTCATTAGTGAATTCTAACAAACATCCCGAGATTTAATACCTACCTTTCTCAAGCTCAAAAAATTAAAGAGACAATACTTCGTAACACATATTATGAGGCCAACATAACCTTCATACCAAAACCTGGCAAGGATAACACAAAAATAGAAAACTACAGACTGATGTAGCTGATAAATACAAATGTAAAAATTCTGAACAAAATACTAGCAAATCGAATACTATAATACATTAAAAAATACATCATTATCAAGGGGGTTTATTCCAGGGCAACAGGGATACTTCAACATACACAAATGAATCAGTGGGATATATCATATTAATATAAAAAGATAAAAATCATATGATCATAATAATAGGTGCAGAAAAAAGCATTTGATGAGGTATAATATCTATTTATGATTAAAACACTCAATAAAATGGGTACACAAGGAAAGTACCTCAACATAATAAAGGCTGTAAACAACAAACCCTCGGCTACTATCACACTCAATAGTGAAAAACTAAAATTGTATACTCTAAGATAAGAAACAAGAAAAGGATGTCCATTCTCACCACTCTTATTCAACATAGTACTGGAAATACTTGCCAGAGCAATCAGGCAAGAGAAAAAAATAACAGGTATCTAAACTGGGAATGAAGAAGTAGAAGTTTCACTTTTTGCAGGTGACATGATTTTTTATATAGAAAAACTTAAAGACTCCACTGAAAAACTATTAGAAATAATAAACAAATACAGTAATATTACAGGATACAAAAATTAATGTATAAAAGTCTGCATTTATATATACTAATAAGAAAATTTCAGAAAGAAAAGAAAAAAAAACAATTCCTTTTGCAATTACAGCAGAAAGAATAAAATACCTAGGAACAAACTAAAAAGGAGGTGAAGGACCTATATACTAAAAACTCCAAAGCATTATTAGAAGAGATTGAAAAATATACAATGAAATGGAATGATATTTAATGTTCTGATTTTTTAAATATTTATTTACTTATTTTATTGTTGTTCAAGTACAGTTGTCTCTGTTTTCACCTCCCCCACCCCAGCCATCCCCACCTCCCACACTCAAACTTACCCCTTTTGGCTTTGTCCATGGGTCCTTTATACATGTCCCTTGATGGCGCTTCCCTTATTATCCCTATTATCCTTTCCCCCCTCCTCTCAATTTTCCAATTTTTAATAATATTATTTTTACATATTCTTGAAATTCATATGAATAGAAGCATAATATTTAAAAACATAAATTACATTGAATATATCTGCATGTATTGACAATCTGGTGTTTTTTTTTCTTTAAATTAGTGATGTGGTAAATTACACTGATTTTTCAAATGTTACTAAAAACAAAAGCAAATAAGAAATATAATTAAAAATATAAAGAAAAAATTTGCATTTCCATTTGGTTGTAATGCATTGTTATTTTTTACATATTGCTGGATTTAGTTTTGTAATATTTTGTGAAGAATTTTCGTTTGTGTTTCTGAGTGATGTTGGTCTGTAATTTTCACTTCTTGTAAAGTCTGTGTCAGGTTTTGGTATCACAGTTCTTCTGTCCTCACAAAACAAATTTGAAAATGTTCTCCTTTCTAGTTCCTGAAAATTTTGTAAGACCTATCATTTCATCTTTTATATTTGATAAAATTCATCAGAGCAGTCATCTGAAATAGAGGTAACTTTAAGTAAATTGCTTGATATATTTAATTGCTTTCTAAGATGTGGGCTGAATTAGATTTTCTATTTCTTCTTGTGTAGGTTTTGGTAAGTGTGCTTTTCAAGATATGTATCTATTTCATTTAAATTGATAAATTCATTGTTAAAATGTGTTACTAATATTTTATTTTTATCTATAAAATTTTATTGATATCACTCAGTACATCACACACAAACATACACACCCACATGCACATGCACACACAGCAATGACCATTCAGATATTGGGGGACTCAATCCAACACTTAGAAGCAATGAAAAGCATCTGGTACTGAACATTTCTTAATTCTTTGAGCCATTTCAATGTCCGTTAATTTTTTAAGGGAAAAATCTAGTAGATAGAGAAATATATCACCCAAAATTAGGGCAATAAGCTTAGAGTTATATGAGAACTGATAATGAAGGATCTTTACTATTATTTAACAGAAAGTTTCAATTTGAATATTTAATTTTTTTCTTATTGAAATTATCCCTTTTAGAACAATCTTAATACTCTGATTTTTAAAGACTTATACTTGAGTGGTAATTCATATCCCTTCCTTTAAAAATACTACTGGAGTTCTCATACTGTAATACCAAAAGTAAGTTACCTCCAGGAACCTGTGTTTCTTTTCTCCAAATGAAAGAACACATGACCTCTCTGTTGATTACTCATTATTTGCAAAGATAAAACAATGTAGAATTTTTCCCTCTCTCTCTCCTAACTCTTAGTAATGCTTATGCCTATAATAAAAGGGAATAAAATTCAAAGGGTAATTAATTACAATGATAAGCAGAGGAATGTGACCTTTTTGCCTCATCAAGAAAGTAGCTTGTATCTGATATTACAGAATTAAAATATATAATATTTGCTTTATGTTAAATATCTAGTACCCAGTGAAGAAGACATTTAATGAGCAATTAATGATCTGTATTCCTTCTTGGGACTAAATTTAACAAACACTTTTCAGAATAATTTAGTTAGAATATCACATTTCTTCCCTGTGGAAAAGGGAATCACTGAAGGCAATAAAGAGACTGAAAATAGAAGAACCAACTTCATTTTAAACCACATTCCACCTCTAACACTTATGTGATGAAGGGTAATCAAATAAGTTGTATTGATTTCTTCAAAAATATATTCTACAAAGTATTTGACAACAATGAAAATAGCTTTTAATTGTCAAATAGTTCACGGTAATTTTCTGACTAACACTTTTGAGAAGACAAGACAGATGGGTAACTTTTTTTTCATGGAATGCACAATGTAACAGGGAAGACAGACTTTAAACAACTAAATAACAGTGTAGTGAGTGCTGAGGAGAAATATAAAACATCATTATCATAATCTATATTTTGTCTCTCCTATCTCAGAACTACTTGAACAGACTGTTCTTCCCCTTTACATGGCTATTCAGTTTTCTGTTATCAGTAATTATCATATTTTTAAGATATCTTTCTCTGGTCTTATTTTTTTTTTTAAAGAAACTCCCAGGTCTGGATTGGAAGCTCCTTTTATTGGGCTTTATAGTATTCAGTTGTATATCTCATTTCAGAGCAATTCACATACTCAATTTTTATTGCTTGTTTGCAATTTGTAACTCCTACCATGTCCTATTTTATTGTTTTCACCTTCAGCAATAGTCTATTTCTCAAAAAAGCTCCGTTTGATTGGTACAACTGTGACAGGATATTAAGAAGTTAGGAAAATTCCTGGGCAAGTGGAATGGGGAAACTGAGACAAGAAAACTAAACAAGGACAATCAGTTTGAGCAACTTACAGCCAACTGGTGAATGGAAGACCTTATCTCCCCTAACCAAGGACACTTGAGAGTAAGTGCTATATACCTCTCTTCTCTAATCAGAGAATATATAGCTTTAATCTCCCTGGTCTGGGAAACACACACCAGAGACTCAGTTAATGTCATTTGGGCCAGCTAAACCGAAGGACATGTGAAGTCAGGGGAACAAATAACAAAAAACCATTAAAAGCCAGACAGATCCAAGATAATAGTAAAACAGCATAGCAGACCAAAGAATAATCCCAAACCCCAGTATGCACTCATTTTGATGCATTGGCATATTAAAATGCACCTAGAAAGCTGGTGACTAGTCTGCTGAAACTCTCCTCTAAGATTTTCACCCACAGGACAAAAAAAAAAATAAAAGCCCTTAGGACAAAGACTCTAGAGCACACCCATGCCCTTTTCCAGGCAGGAACATTTTATTTCCTCCTAAACGCTTAGAGTCTCCAGGAGACTTGCAGCCAGGGAAGCAGTGGGCAGCAGCAGCTTGACCCAGGCTTACCCCTGATCCTATCCCTAGTATCCCCTTTTCTCTGACTTTCCAGCCAGCTAACAGAACCCCTGCCTTGGCTCATTCCTTTCCTGTAACATTTCTAGGGAGCCAAAGCAGAGCACTGCCAAGGCTCTCTCCTGTTACTTCATCTACCATAAAAGTCCTTCTGTTGTTTTGCTGTCCCCAGCCTCAATAAATGTA
The DNA here is from genome assembly GCA_004027735.1 of Carollia perspicillata. Taxonomy (NCBI): domain Eukaryota; kingdom Metazoa; phylum Chordata; class Mammalia; order Chiroptera; family Phyllostomidae; genus Carollia; species Carollia perspicillata. The sequence goes on from PVKM010019380.1 coordinate 16,095, forward strand.
CTCTCAAAATATCCTGGACTCATGTTGTGAAATCTTTCCTACACAAAGTCAAGAACCCACACACTAGAGGCCAGTCTGAGGCAGACCCACTCTGGGCCAGCTCTCGTTCAGTAACATAACCATTTCCATTATACAGATAAGCAAATTGAGATAGAGGGGTTACATAATGTGGCAAGACCATACATTTAGTAAGCAGCAGAGTCAGGATCACACCTGAGTAAATGTGGACTCACCATGTGAGTAACCACAAATAAGTCACCACCAACAAATTCATGGCTGGGTATTTTGAGGTGACAGACATCCAGGGATGAAATATTTCAGGAGTAGTAATTTAGAAAACCATTATCCCTAATTTTCCTTTTCTTTCAGGACATCTAACCAACATTTTTCTGTTAATAAATTACAAAGTTTCTTTTTGCATATTCTGTTATGCCAGGTTTAAGATAATTATTTTGATATTAGTCTAGAGCCAGAAGATACAAGAAAGTGCTTTGTTAAATCAAAGACTCAGAATTTCAAGAGTCTGATAATATCCTCAGCATACATTTCACAGAAATTACAGAATTTCCCTTGTGATTTATTTTAATCAAATGATATAATTTTAGTACTCCACGAGGAATCGCACACACATAATATCAAATTTCAAGAGATAGAAGTTACCCTTATTATTTCTGTTATTTAATCACTAATTATGCACTGATCTTGATGGCTGAAAGAAATTTGGCTGTAGAGGATAAGTAATGAAACATACAATATGTTGGTTTTTTATTTATAATAAGGAATATTTTTAAAACATTTCTGCACAAAATATCTACTTCTGCCATGAAGTGACTTTTTTTTTTTACTTTTCTTTTGTCTCTGTCAAGGTCATGAGAGTGCCTTTAATACACCTCTTCAATCGCTAACCAAACCAGGCCTTAAATGTAAAGCAACTGATTGCATCCCTCTACCCAACTGTAGGGGAAGCAAACTATGTAATAATGAAGGTAATCTACATCCTATGGATAGCTTCTATTTTTCTTCTAAGCAAGACTCAGTCCTTCATAGCATCTCTTTAAAATAACTCATCATACAAAGCAATAATAACAACTATATTTTGAACAACAGATTTCAAAAAGGAGGAACAGAGAGGCCTACACTACTCCCTGTGTGGCATAAAATTTCTTTCATTCTCTCTTGACCTTACTCCACCCGAGGCATCTCTCTATCTACCCACCAACAAGGTGGTCTCCAGATGCCCCTGCATATGTAGGAGACAGTGTTGCTTTTTCACTCTTCTTGCTCTTTAATTTCTCTGAGCCTTTTGTCATACCTCTCTTTCTTAAATGAAACTAATTTTGCTGTTCTATGTTTCCTACATGCACATATTTAGAAACACTGCCAACTCAAATAAAGGACCCTTTGGATTTCTTGGACCCACCCACTTCCCTTAGAAGGCAGCAGAAAAGTATAGCACTTCCATTCTTATTAATCAGTACTCTACCAACTCAAAGAGACTGTCCCTTTGACAATTAAATCACATGGCCTTCTGCTACTCTGAAGTAATATTATATTGATGTCAACTTTACCTCTTCTCAAAGATAGACTAGTTTCTTTATTTTGGGGAAAAATATACTCACTTCCATTTTTAAGTAATAAATGCAAATACAGCAAACCCAATGAACTCAGTGGCCCGTGCACATCAAAATAAACAACTCTACAAAGACATTAACATAAAAATAAGCTTTCAACACTCTAGAGGGTGAATAGTGACCGCCCAAAAGATATGTTTGTTGAGAATCTGTAAACGTGACTTTATTGGAGAAAAGCATCTTTGAGGTATAATTGCATTAGTGATCTCCAGATGAAATCATCCTGCATTAATCATGAAACCAAATGCAGGCCCCGCTGCCTGCCACAACAAATGCCTAACTTATGAAGCAGGTGCTGATGTAAAGAGGTTTATTCAAGTGCTGCCACCTGAGAAGACGGGGCACTCTCTTCTGAAAGCCAACCTTACCACCCCTGGTTAAGCTGGCAAGTTTTATAGGGCTGCAAGAGAAGGAGAGAAAACCAGGGAGATGCAGGGTGTGTGGGGTGTGCAGGATGTGTGGGCTGCACAGGATGTCTTCCATAGGCCTTGGTGTTTATGTTATTTCCATTATGTCAAAAGTTAAACAGTTTATTTAGCGAAGGTTATGAACATGAGATATATACTATGAAGGTATGATATGGCTTCACAAATAATATGATTCAGAGGGTATACAAATCTATTTTGAGAGGGTTTCTCACACTTGGCACTGAGAGCATTTCCCAAGTAATTCTTTGCTGTGGGATACTGTCTTGTGCTTTGCGAGATGTTTAGAAACACCTCTGCCTCTACACACTAGATACCAAAAGTACTTGCTTTCCCGGACCCATTCATAATAATTCTTAATGTTTCAGTTATTTACAATGTTTCCAAAGGGGAAGATTACCCTTGAATGAGAAGTATTAGTTCAGGAAAAGGTGACTGTTTAAGACTAAGAAAATCTGGAAAGCACAGTGAATTACAAATGCTCACTTCAAGATGATTAAAGTTCAAGTTATAATTGGTTAGAATAGAATCTTAATTGATATTGTATCAAGGCAACTTACCTGCTTGGTAGGGTAAGTGATGCATGCAAATAGATATTTTTCTGATTAATTATAAAGTAATATATAATTTTATGGCACACCAAAGGGTATAACATGGAGATTAGGGGAGTGAAATAGGCAAGACTAATTGTGAACAGATTCACTTCTGGAATAGTGTGTTAAAAAGCTGTATGGACTTTCTTACCAGAGAAGCACCTATAACTGGTGAACATTATTTGAAAACACAAACATATATTTAATATATCTATAAACTTTCCCGAGAGTATATAGGAGATGAAGTAACAGTTATTCAAGGAAGTCTACTATATCTCAGTAAGGTCATCAATCGTCTTAGGTAATTTAACCACAATTTATTTGCTCCCTCTGCACCCCAACCAGCTCAGCCTGATGGATGCTCCACTTTCAATAGGTGTGCCCAAGAGAATGGGACTTCTTATCACCCAGATCCCTGCCAAAGACTATAGTGTCTACCTGAAAGGGCGGGCTTCCCGTTGTGGAAGAAAGAGTCTTCACTAAAATTGCCTACCCAAGCCACTAAACAGATTTTTTTTAAAGCCCCTGATATGTATAGGGTTTTAGCATCCAGAATTGCTGCAAAATATTATCTAAAATGTCCAGTTTTAATATAAAATTACTATACATGAGAGCAAACAGGAGAGTGTGACCTCAGAGCAGGAATTAAACATACAAGCCACACTGCCTGAAAGAGGGCTCGGACAGTAGCTCAGCAGAAAAATCCCTGGAAAGAGCCATTATGTATATTTTCAAAGAATTAAAAGAACTGATGCTCAAGGAAGTAAATAAGGGCATGGTGATAATAAACCATGAAATAAAATATCAATTTTATTTGGTAACCAAATGAAAATAACCAAATAAAAACTCACGTTGAAAGTAAAATAATTCAAAAAAAGAGTTCATCAGAACTGGCAGAAGAAGAAAATTAGCAAATGTGGAGACTGTACAATCCAAAGATGGTGAGAAAAAAGAAAAAATGAGCAGATCCACAGAGAAGTGCTGGAACCACTAAGCAAATAAAAATGCATGTAATGTGAGTGCCAGAAGGAGGAAAGGAGTAGAAGAAATTTTTGAAGAAACAATGTTTGAACACTTCACAAATTTCATTAAAAAAACATTAAGCTACACATACAAAAGTTCAACAAATTCCAAGTAGTATAAACACAAACATATTCACACACAGATACCATGATAAGAATATTGAGAGACAAATTCTTAGGAAGATGCCAACTACCACAACTAATTCAGGAAGAAATAGACATTTTCAGTAGACCAATAACAAGTAAAGGGATTGAATTAGGGATTTAAAAACACATTTCCACAAACTAATGCTCATAATCGATATCCTACCAAACATTTACAAACAATTGATACTAATTCTTCACAAAGTCTTCCAAAAATAGAAAGGCGAGAACACTTCCTTACTAGGTCTATGAATAGAGCATTATCTTGGTACTAAAACCAGATAAAGACATCACAAGAAAATAAAACAACTGATTAATATGTCTCCTATGACTATAGAGGCAGAAATCAACTAAATATTAACAAACTGAACACAGAAACACAGACACATAAATATACCATTCCATGACCAAGTGGGATATATCTCAAGAATAAAAGGTTGAATTAATGTTCAAAATAAATGTATGAAATATATCATGTCCATATAATAAGACAAATCATATGATTATTCTAATAGATACAGAAAAAGCATTTGACAAAATTCGACCACCTACATGATAGGAACAAGCAAACAAGCAAACAATGAATCGAAAACTTTTTCAACCTGGTAAAGGACATAAACAAAAAACCCATAGGTAATATATTTAATTTAGAAACACTGAATGCTTTCATTTTGAAATGAAGAACAATTTAAGGATGTCTACTCTTTTTATTTATACTCATCATTGTACAAGAAATTCTAACCAGGCCAAATAGGCAAGAAAATAGAATAAAACCATTCAGTTTGGAAAACTAGAAGTAATATTATCTATTGACAGACGACATGGTGTTGTGTATTCTTAGGAATTCAAAAAAATGTATTAGAACTAATAAATAAAATCACTAAAAATACACAACATATCACTAAGTCAATGTGATTTTTATTACCTACAATAATACAATGAAATCTTATTTTTATTTTTAATTACTTTCATAAAAAAGTCTATCACTAAAAAAATCACTAAAATCATTTATAGATGAATGAAAAGGTAAGTGGGAAAGGTAATACTTTTGAAAACTCCTATTACTAAAAAATATATATATTTCACATACATATCTTACTAATTAATAATGAAAGCCCAAATAAATCAGTTAATCAAAGGAGTTAAAGGAGCAGCTCTTTGAAGGAGAAACGCTGATGGCCAGTGATATTTAAAGAGTCTCAACCATAAATGAGCACCTCATCAATCATATCTGCAACAATTAAAAGCTTGATAATTATCTGCATTAGTAAATGTCTTAGGCTCTCTTCTCTGAGAGCAAACCTTGTGATTCCATAATTTTTGTGCTGGTGATTTTGTGTGAGAGAGCTCTCAGGCGTTGAGTGAAGAAAGCTATATAATAGGGCTGGAGAAGAAAGTGAGAGATGATGCAGTCAGCTGGAGACCAACCGCAGCCCAGCTCTTCCAGCAGCTGAGAGTGCTTGTGCACCAGAGTGAGCCCTGCCGGAGTTGTCAGTTATTGGTTGGAGGCGACACTCAAATTGGAATGTGTGTGACCAGTAAAGGTAATCTGTGCAAAGCACCAATGAATGCACTACAGCAAGTATTTAAGGACAGTTGTTTTCAGACCCTATTAGAGTATACATCAGGGCATATTGAGATATGATTTGGCAATACTTATTAAAGACGCTTTTGTTCTTTAATCTGGTGATTCTACTTCTGTAAATATAAATTACATAAATACAGTACTTGACTCATTGCAAAAATAATTGTTTGTATGTCAAGGTTTATTTCAGGAGTTGGTGTGTAGAATAATAGGACCCCTATATCCTAATCCCCAGAACCTACATCTATGTTACCTGACACAACAAAATGAATTAAAGCAGCAGACGGAATTAAGATTGCTAATCAACTGACTTTAAAATAGAAAGGAGGAACACACTAAGGCACATCATAATTACATTAGCCAGGAGTAAAATGGAGGAGATAATTCTAGAAGCAGCAAGAAATAAGGGGATAGTCACCTACAAAGGAGTTCCCATCAGACTGTCAGCTGATTTCTCAAAAGAGACCTTCCAGGCAAGAAGGGGCTGGAAAGAAGTATTCCAAGTCATGAAAGGCAAGGACCTACATCCAAGATTGCTCTATCCAGCAAAGCTTTCATTTAGAATGGAAGGGCAGATAAAGTGCTTCTCAGATAAGGCCAAGTTCAAAGAGTTCATCATCACAAAGCCCTTATTATAGGAAATGTTAAAGGGACTTATCTAAGAAAAAGAAGATAAAAAACATGAACAGTGAAAGGACAGCAAACTCACAGTTATTAACATCCACACCTAAAATGAAAGCAGACCAAGCAGTCACCTAAAACAGGAGCAGAGCCACAGAAATGGAGATCATATGGAAGGTTGGCAACAGGGGAGTGGGAGGAGAGGTGGGGAGGAGGTAGAGAATAAGTAGCATAGATGGTGGGGAGAAACTAGGGAGAGAGCAAGAGTAGTGTGGGAAATGTAGAAGCTAAAGAACTTCTGACACATGGACATGAACTAAAGGGGGGAATGTGGGTAGGAGGGGGTGTGCAGGGTGGAGGGGAATGAAGGGGGGAAAATGAGACAACTGTAATGGCATGATCAATAATATATATATATCCAGCTAACCAAGCTTTTTCAGGTTCTGGTGCATCCACCTCCTAGTTGGGCTGATAGGTCTCTATGGTCAAGCATCACCCCCTGTGCCATTTTTGACTTCTACTGGGCATGGACTTAGCTCTTCCCATTCCCCTTCTCACCAGACAATCTTGTACTAGAGGTCAGGCAGTGCTCCTGGGGAGATTTCCTGTCCACTCCTAGGATTAATTCTCTTCGGGGGTCAATCCCCTGGAGTGTGTAAATGGGTCTGTAAATGCTATAGCTTCCTGGTAAAGTAAGCAGGTTTATGCTCCCTGGATGATTGTGTTCAGTAATGTCTGATTACCTCTGCTTCCTTCCTTTACTAATAACTAGCTATCTACCTATCATAACAGCACCACCATCAAACCATTATTGAATTCCAAACCCAGCTTCATTCTTTACTTTCTTCAACTCTCATCTTCTATCAATGTCAAGTTACAGTAATTAACTACATTATTACATAGCAAACTCTGAATAGATAGCCTCTAGTCCTTAAATACAATAAAAATAGTCCTAAAATAAAATAGAAAATAAATAAACAAAATGTGACATGGCATCCATTGGAACTGGTCATAACACTTTTTGAAATAATTATCCAAAGTCCTGTTACTCCACTGAAATAGAGTTGGAAGCAATTGTTCAGGAGCATGTAATTTAATTGGAAGTAAAATCGTGCCTCTGTCTATAACGCCCCTTCCATTCTGCTTTGTTTAATTCAACTATGAAAACAATTTTTAAAGGCAGAATACTGCTCCAAAACATATATGTATCTCCTCTGACCCCTGAAATTTTCTTAATGAATCAAGTAGAATTATTATAAATTCCACAAATTACACATGTGTTGCTATTACATTTGTGTTATTGTTTGATTATTGCCAGTCTTCACAAATAGGATATAAGGTTGGTGAGGGTAGAGACCATCTTCTGTTGCTTATTATTTTTCTCTAGTACCAGCTTAGGCCTGGCATGTAGTAGCTTCTCATAATTGTTTGTTAAATAAACTTTACGCCATATAGGGCACTTTGAAAAAATAGATAATCACCATTTGACTTACAAAAAGTTTTGTACTTTTTGTGAAGACTAATCACCTTATGTACACAAAAACTGCTGTATGCACCTTTTCCCAAGGAATATTATATACAATATAAAATGTTCTAAGTCATTCAGAGAAATAGCATGCTAAAAATCAAAGTGAATTTGTTATAGTATCAAGTGCAACATTTATTCAATACTATTATATTTGAAATCATTTATCTTGAAGACATTCAAAAAGGTTAAGACACCTCCTTAATTCTTACAGTGTTGCCATAAGGTAAGTACTATTTTTTAAGTTGCAGAGCAGATGTTTTATAATCAAAAGAAGAGACTATTTGGTTACATTGGTTTTTGAATTAGTAAATTTTGGGGAGGGGTATGATATCAAACAACTTAAGGACATTGTCATGAACGCTTAGAAAAATTAGTAAATATAAAAAACTGTTACAACCAAAGGTTATCTAACAGCAAGAGTAGATGAGCTATTAAATGAACCATAATTACACAAAAAAAGGGTTTGAGTTTATTCTGTAGTTTACTGGTTGAGACACTGTGTAGAGCTGCCGTGCAATCTGCCTCGAGTACGCCGCCATGTAATAACTTGGTAAAGGCTGTCCACGTGGAGTAGCAAGGGCATCCACCCTGAAAAACCTCAAATATT
>PVKM010019381.1:0-24247 GCA_004027735.1 Carollia perspicillata
GACAAACTTATCCAGCCATTGAGCAGAGCTCCAGAGTCTGGGCCAGCACCCAGGGGAGAATTTGGGTTAATCTACTCCAACTGTATTTTATTCCAGGTTTGTTTTGTTTTGTTTCACTTTTAGATGAGTTCCATTTCTCAGTATAGAACCCCTTGCTGTATGGAATGTCCTCTCTGGTCTTTATGAACTTCATTAATTAGCGTCTGTAAAACGGCTGGGTAATATTCTTTTCTCCCTTTTCCAAGCCATTTCCCCAAGCCCTAATTGTAATAAAGATGGTGTTCTTGAACATTTGAATTTTAGAGCTCTTGGTCATGAGACAGACAGAGGATGCATTTTAAGAGATAGCTGATCAAGGATGATTCAAACGATGAACAAGACTTCGCTGCTTTTATGAACCTACTTTTAAAGATCCAATATTATCTCAAGACATTTTTTTTCCCTGCAGACAGAGCAGAAAATCTATACAGGCTTGATGAGGGGCAGGCACACAGGGGAAGCAAAGAGTAATTTTGGCTCACTTAGTGTAGGTGGCAATTTCATTTAAAACAGAGCAATAATACCCCCCCCCTTTTTTTCCCCATGGTAACTACTATATTTCAGGTGGTAAAGGTGAACCATTTAAGAGCTTTTGAAGAAGGAAACACATGGCTAAACCTCTCTAAGATCCCAGATTGTTCACAGAATTTATGCAGAGAGGAGTGCATTTGCCAGTATAGACCTTTCCAGGCAAAATGGTTGGAAATCAGCTCCACCAGTTACCCACCTGCCTGGAGCAAGGTTGTGCGTTTCCCCAGCAACTAGGATAACATCAGAACCACTTACTGTGCTGCTGAGCGGCAGCCCCGGGGTGGCTTCAGGAGATAGTGATGCTATCAGCTGTTGCCAGGGCAACACAAAACCTTGACCTTCTGAGACCTGCCAGGCAAGGAGTGGAGAAATACAGTTTTCGAGTCTTCCTTGGAGGTCTGTTCATGAAGAAGGGGATATAATTCTGCATCTCGCTCCCACTTATTGAATTTACCTATACTTGTAAATACATACATAGTGCCTAAATTAATAGTACCTGTGTGCTTGCGAGTGGCTGCTCTCTTGAGCATGTTTTCGTCTTTTCAAGTGTTGACTGTCTTTATCTCCTCAGTGGCATTTCGGGCTGACAGGTGGGATTGGGGTCGTTTCCCCAGGACTTCCAACCTCACCAACCCCTCACGTCTCAATCCCACCTTGATCCAGACCCTGGAGAGTGGATGGAAGACATAACTTGGAAATTATTCCTAAAACATTTTACAGGTAGAGGACTGGAGATTCCAGAGCTGGGAGGTGAGTCACCCAATGCCAGGCAGGTCTTCAGGCAAAGGAGGAGGGCCATGTTTCTCTTTTGTCTGTGTCTCCATCTGTACTGGCCGCAGTGCCCTGTGGGAGTTTTGTGCACATCCTGGAGTTCTCTCATGTCTTCCCTCTGCCAACTATTTCCTTGGTGTGTCACCATCTCTTCTGAAATATTTCTGTGATGTTTTGGATCAAATCAGCATTGTCTTCTGTCTTGAATGTTTTTAGAAGGAAAGACAGGAGGCATTGAACTCTGCCCTGTGTCTTAGGATGACCCCGCTGCCCCCACTCTTAAAAGACATCCTTGTCACTCAAGTGTTTTGACTCGCTTGTCATTGAAGGGATTCAGAACATGCCACCCTCAAATATACTGCTTGGACATACTGATCATTTTGGGCTGAAGGCACCTGAGAAACAGCAGATGTGGGAAGAGCTTTCTGATCTCCCCAGTTCTCCCAAAAGGCAGGGCATAAAATCTCCCGTGAGCATCAGAGTTACCTCCCTGTACCGGGAAGAGGCCATGTTGATCACCAGAAATCGGCAGCTAGTGCTGCGATGTGTCTGTGCAAACACATCTACTAAAATAACTCCTCTCCCTTCCCTGTCCACAGTGCACGGCCCTTGCCCAAGCCGCTTGGTCTTGTCACAGCCACACCATTCATTCTCCAGTGTTTCAAACACTTTGGGGCCCAATGTGGCTTATGGGTCCATTAAATACATTCGGCCCATTTTTCTTCATTTTCTTATGAAGATTTTCATGCACATAAAAATATTAAATACAGCTTGTTTGCTTTTCTCCTGTGAATCTGTCTCATGCTAGTTTAATTCTCAGGCCTAGTCACAGAACCTGAAGAGTAGAAGGAAGGGTCTCCTGCCCCCTTACCATGGTCGTGGACACTTCTCCAGCCTACTTTGGGAAAGGTAGTTCCTGTGACCTTTGGTGTCCTACTTATTGGGGAAAGAATGGGGTGACCCAGCCCTTTAAACCATGCCAGTGTTATGCAGAGGGGTCGACTGCTCAATTTCTGTGTTGCGGGAACAATTTAGACATTATACATCTACTTTTCTGAGAGGGCACGGTTCGCCTGCCTTTCCCAGCAGTAAACTAGGAGCAGTACTTTTACCTATCTGTAAATGTTTGAAGATACTTAACAAAATCCTTGGACCTTCATTGATCACCCTGTGGTTTCCCCCAGGTTTAGAGTATTTTGATGGTGCTAAGTACTATTTCACATTCATTCAGGTTATTTTTAGGAATGTGGTGACTCCCTTAATTACGTGTCATGAGGAGGAAAGGGTTCTGAAAGGCTCGCCCTTCCTAAAATGTGACTATCGGTCTTATTTACTTATAGCAGCTCTATTTCAGGGCTGGCACGGTAGGCGGGGGGACTGCCTAGGAGAAGGGAGTAAGATACTATTTTAGATGCAAATGATAAAGCACCCAGTGACTATGTCATGGGCAAGATCGGATCACTACTAGGCATCAAGCCGGGACGAGCCATGCTTGGAATATACTTGGTCCACGATGAAAGACCTTTTCATGATTCCATTCTTCACAAAAAAGAGTCAGTCTTTTTTCTTTCCTTCTGGCAATTGCAATTTTGGACACACTTGCCTGCTCCCTCTAGGAGTTCCCCAGGTGGGAAGAGAGGGTTCCACTGAGGAGGCGAGGTAGCAGCTTAGCTCCTGGCTTCTTGGTGGCACTGAGTGCCATTTTGTTGAGTAATCAGCATGTTCTCTGAATGAAGGTGGCATGCCATCTGCAATTTGTTTACTCAACTTCCCTGAGCTTTATTTCTTCAAAGGTGAAGAGCAGAGCTTTGAAGCAGAGATTTGAAATGGGTTCTTTACAAAAATGTGCTTGTTACTTACAGAGGCAGAGACTATTAAAATGCAAAGAAGGTGGGGGCGAAAAAGAACCCAGTTACATTGGATCACTGACGATCATCCTTGAATAGATGTAATTTGCTTAAATTGCTGAGCGGATCTTAAGCATTCTGGGTTTCACATTCCGCTGCTGTCGGGTTTTCTAAGATGGATTCAAGAAAGCCTGTAGATAAAAATCCAAATTTGCAAAACAGATCAATTAGTGGACCCATGTTCCAGCCACAGAGAAAATTCACAGCATGGCTGTTAAATAATGTAATGCTTCCCGGTGGGTTTGAAATAGAATTTGATTTTCCCCATTGTATAGGAGAAGAAATGGAGATTAGAACTGTCTCCCAAATGTGAAAAATTGATTCCCACACAACCTCTTAGGGATGCGTGTATTATGTAAGAGACAGGAAGCTTGCGATGCCAGCAGTGATGTCAGGGACACTCATTCTCTGTGGGAAAACTGTCATAAGATCTGGGATGCAGTTATGAAATCCTTGAGCAGTCCCCTAGCAGTATTGCACCTCCACGAACAGACCTTGCACTTAAAACCAAAGACTTCGTCTCATGGTTCTCCATGCAATCACCAAACTAAGAAAAGCCAGATTAGCATCTTCTGGAAAGTATCTGTGCACAAACAGATACCTAGCCAAGCCAAAAAGAATCAAGGAGGAAGTGTATGGATAACTGTACTTTGTATGTAGGTTGTTGCTTCCTTACCATCCTAACTTACCAAAACGTCTTGTCATTGCCCAAAGTACCCTTGTTTGTGATGGGACTCCATTCTCTTGGCCACAGTGACGTCGCTGAAGGGTGGACCCCACTCTAAATCAAGCCAGTCATTTAACCCCTGTATCAAAATTGAATTAATAAGTGCAATTATCATATGTATTATTTAATGTATTCATCTTTTGTTCTCAGTGGCTGCCTTCTAGTGAGTGGCCGCACCCCTAAGTAAACCACCTGGCATCTTTGGCCTCTCCCTCCAAATCTCATCCTCATGTCTAACGTCCCTTCTCACACTTTTAGAAGTGACCACTTTTTTTCTTACCACTACCCAGCTTAGGCCACAGGTGACTCTTCCTTCCACTGTAGTCTCCTTTGAGGTTTCCTTGCTCTGGTCTTAAGCCCACCCAGAGTGCAGCTTACTCCAAACTCATCCTACCAAAAAGGATATTTTATCGCCCTGCTTAAAACCTCTTGGTGACTTCTGTTGGTTCTTAAGCTACTATCTAAACCTCTTTACATGTGGCATAAAATCTTGTTTCTTTGGCCCCCATTCACCTCTACAAATTTTAACTCATCGACACCTGTCGATGTGACCTCCTTCAGATCTTCCTTTGCACCAGGCTTCTCTGAGCATCATACCCAGTGATGCGCTAGCCGTCTGGGGCAGCCACACTACGGGTGCAGACTGGCAGTGTATGGGATGCAGGGGCACTGGAACCCAAAAGGAGATGTTGATCATCTTTAGAGCCCCCTTGCAATTCTACATTCTCACATTCTGTGATAAAAGTTCTCACCTTCTGGTTTGGCGACAGTGATGGTAATGATTGGTAGCCTTTATCACCCTTTAATTTCCTGCTGATAAGAGAGCAAATCCCCAGCCCATTTCATGTTCCTGCCCTCCTGGTCTCTTACTTGGACCCCATTTCTACCCACGCTTTTGCCTCTGTAGAGCCAGCTTTGATTCTTGCCTATAGTTCTGGGATTTGACACTTGGATTTTTTACCCCTTCATTTAGACCTCAGCTTTGCACAGTGGACTTTGGATAGATTGTTCTTGGCAACTGGAGTTGTATTCAGTAGGAACCCTTTAGCCCTAGTCCAGGCCCATGAAACCCAACCCAGAACCAAGCCCTGGCAAATAGTCCTGGGCTGGTTTTGACTTCCCTGAAGGTAGAAACTGAGGCGATTGTGGTTGGAATTCCACCTGCTTCTTCCAGGATATATTCTGTAAGCAGCAGGCTCAGAGTTGGACTTAACCTTCTTAAGAGCAAATTAAAATAAGGATGTGCAGATTATAAGAAGGCTGTGTGTGTGTGTGTGTGTGTGTGTGTAAACATCTAAATGAGAAGAACAACATACATAAACGTAATTGTAGCACTAGTAATAAAGGAAATCTTGCCAGACAAATCTCAACTTCATTATTGGCTTTAATTAGCGAACGAGAGGACCCATATAAAATGTGGTGAATGTCCCTGGTCTTGCCTTTATTAATACACAGCATAGAGCACTTCACAAAATGATAGCCAGTCGGGGAATTGAAATCAGCGTAGAGGTGGGCCATTGCAGGAGCCCCGCCGGCGGGTGGCTGGGGAAGCGGGAGGGTAGTGGCAACGACAGCCTTTTGGAAAGACTGCAACTCAGACCCCGTCTTATTCAGCATCTCGCCTAATGATGTGGATGAAACAGCACACAGTGGACTAATTAAACTTGACAGGGCAGCTGATTTTGTTAGCAGAGTGAACCCAGGTTTAGAAACATGGCAAAGAAATAGGAAGAAAAAAAATACAGTTTGGAAAAATGCAAATAGTGCATTCTGGGAGAAATAAGCCATTAGAACAATATTCAGGGATCTCAAAATAAGAAGTAGGGCACATTGAGGAAATGAGGGACAGAAAGGCCACAGTTGCTTTCTTTCCCCAAGGAGGGCACCATGCATCTGTCCTCATGTATCCCCTAAGGCTAAACACTGTGCCAGTCGATAAGGCTGCAGCACAAGAACTGTGTTACTGAGATGATGATGTGTTGGGCCGATGGTTTCGATACATGTCACTTACATGGATGGACCTTGGTCTGAGCTGCCTCTCACTCCATGGTGGTCCTTGCCCAGTCATTTGTCAGCTTTCTGTTTCATTGCTCCCTCTTACCTTAAGGACAGAAGACACGTGTTTAGGGCCAGAATCTTCCTTTGTCTGCCCCCTTCATCACTCTTCAGCCAAAGGCTTTCCATTAGGTTTGGAGCTGCCTTTGGATGGATTTGCACCTTAATAAGTACACTAGAAAATGTTTTTAAAATCACCCAAACTGTGGTTTTATTTTACCGAATGGTGTTCAGTTTCCTGGATTTTGAAAATGACCCACGAGAGATGCCCACACTGGGAATGACCTTGGCTTTGTTCCTCTTTTTAGCACACACCTTTGCAAACATGAAATGGCTTTCTGTGTTCATTCTTTCCAAAACCCCAGGAACCCATTCTTGTCCTAGGTGCCATCGGCCCTTGCTTAGCCTGTCGGCTGTCTCATGTCTCTCATCTCTAACAACATTCAGCATGGCTTGGTTATAACATTAGTTTTGTGTTTGGCAAGTCACATGAAGGACTCTAACCTGCTGACCAATCTTTCTACTCAGCGTGAGTGTGACAGGATAGCCCGTAGGCTAGAGGGGCTTCCCCTGCCTGTTCTTCCAGGCTGGGAAGGTGCTGATCACTGCAGCTCTGTGTGATGAGGTTGCTTCTAGTAGGGCCTGTAAGCCATTGTTATGGGCTTCTGGGTGGGCTGTGGTTCTTCTCTTCCTATAACTCTGGATATACTTTCATTTCCCTCTGCTGCACTGAGGAGCTTTGGGAGCAGGTATGGGGGACCTCTTGCCTAGGGGACTGCCTTTGGATACTACCAAATGCCATATTCTCTTATAATTTCAGCCCTGCACCCACTCTCTGCCCGATGGGTGGGCACATAAGAGATACTCAACAGTGTGTCAGGGGTGGCTTCAAATGCCATTTGCACCCTAGGTCTCCCTTGAATCCTGCATGTGTGGCAGCAGAACTAAAAGTCTCAGGTCTCTTCATTTAAAAATAAACCCTAAGATCAGTATTTGGGTTGTCGACTTGGCACAAATATATTTAAAAGATGCTTGGCTTTCAGCAGCTCTCTTAATTTATTTAATGTCTCCATTTCTTCATCTGCCTAATGGGCACAATAAGGAAGTCTTACTGTAGGGAGTTGTTACATGAATTGCTGAGACAGTTTGCCGGAGCCCCGGAGCACGCAGAGGCCCCCCAACAGTTGCTGTCAGAATGCCATCAGCGGTTGTCGACCCTCTCTGAGCTCCACTGAGATCCTTTGTGAAAGGCAAATAGAACAAACACTCTTCTTGTCTATTTGATATCAATCTGATGGCGTTTTAGTGGTAATTTAATGATCACAGAGGCAAAAGCCCTCTATAAATAGAGTCACATGGCAGATGTCCTAGGGGATTGGTAACTTTTGCTGGGTCAGGGTGATTGACATATCCATCTGGAGTTCACTTTCTCAGTTTGACTTAAAAGAAAATCGGGTCCTGGATTAAGTAAGGAAGTGACCCACCTGTGTTTTGCCGCCCCTTAAACCTTTAGGATTTGCCTTGAAGTGACCACCAGAGTTTTTCCACTGTGTCCTGTAGGACCAGGGTTGGCCATGTCTCCTGAAAGGGCCACTTAGTGCATATGACAGGCTTTGTAGGCCATAGGGAATCTGTTGCAAATACCCACCTCTGCCATCACGATGCCAAAGCTGCTACAGACCATGTGCAGACTAAGTGTGTGTCCCAGTCAGACTTTATTTACAAAGCCAGGCAGTAGCTGTGGTCTGAGGACACCAGTTCTAGGATAGTGCGGATATGACGATATTCAGCAAGTATGAAAATGCTTTTGAGACAATCTAGGAACTTACGGATTCTACCCTCTACCCCAGCCCTGACCTCAGAGGTGAAGGAGCTCTAAGAAGGGAACTTTTTGACACATCCTGTAAATTATTTCAGTGGTGTATAATAGACAAATGGGCAAACTGAAGAACTCAGACTGAAAAACGTCTGATTAGAATTTGGGGTGTTGCTCTCTGTAATAATTATATCAGCTAGATGGTCATGTCAGCCCAGCTTCCCAGGGTTCTGCAGACAAACCCCCGGGTCTTCACTTGGGATGGACAGTCTTAGGCTTGCTCTCTCTGTGGCTTGTTCCCCTTTCCCCGGAAGAGCACGCTTCAAGACGTTTGAAAATGTCCAGAACAAAGCAAAGGGAATGATTAAATCTCTGGGAAATAGGACTTGGTGAAGAGCGCTCACAGTAATTGAGATAGTTCAGCATGAAAAAGAGAAAATGAAATCTTAAAACATGACGGGCTATTACACAGGCATAATGTCGTCTGAGATCCTTTCTCTGAGTCCTGCCTCACCCCCTCTCTTTCTTTTTTCTTTGCAACCCTCTTCTGGAGCGGGACCTGTGGAATTTAATGGGAGAGGACAGGTCAAGTGACCATAAGAAAATAGTTTGATTCTTTGTAAAAATCATTAGCTAGTAGTAATTCTGGGGGGGGCAGTATTTTATTCTACAGCTGAGGAAACTGAGTCACATAGAAAGGAAATAACTTGTTGAAAACACACAGGTATTTAGTATTTAGTTAGAGAGAGAAAACTGACTTCCAAGTCCCTGGTCTCCAGGGCATCTCTCAGTGACTCCCCATGCCTTCCTAGTAAACAGTGATTTGCAACTTAGTGTGCTCTGTACTCGATATCTTTCCTGAGTCTCATGTGGCTTCATTAAGG
Source organism: Carollia perspicillata (assembly GCA_004027735.1). Taxonomy (NCBI): domain Eukaryota; kingdom Metazoa; phylum Chordata; class Mammalia; order Chiroptera; family Phyllostomidae; genus Carollia; species Carollia perspicillata. The sequence continues at coordinate 8,731 of PVKM010019381.1, forward strand.
TAGGTGGGCTCATGTGCAGTGTTTTAGTTGCCATTTTACCACTAGCTGGTTTTATAAACGGCATCATTTAACCTCTCTGAATTTCCAATTTCGTTAAGGAACATAATGCTTACCTTGTTACAAGGAACAAGTAATGAGGCTGGTGAATGACGATGCATGCTAGCATGATGCCAGAAAGCGCCTTCCAAAGCAGGATTGGGATTGCTGCTTCACAGCCCGTTCTGAGACTCAGAGAAATGTCACAGCTCGTCCAGGGGCAGCAGGTAGTACGTGCTGGGACGTGAGCCCACCTCCAGCTGCCCTCCTTCTTTGTCCATTGTTAGCTCCTTCCTGCAGACACGTCCAGGACAGGGCAGTGCACAGGGTCCCACTGGGGCTCTGTGTACCGTCCATGCGAAACAGCCCTAATCACCCTCCGTTTGGCCCAGTTCTTAGGGATCTTTGCCTCGTACTAGTTCTGTTCACCTAAGTGCTTGTTTGAACAAACAATTAATAGAAGAAAAAAGGAAAATAAAAGAAAGGAAGAAAGAATGCAAATACAAAAAGCCATGTTGAAGACATGAAAACCTTACACATGCGACCCAGTTATGATGAGTGACCCATTGATGAGCCTGTGGGGGACTCAGTAGGAAGTACCAGAACCCAAAGCCAGGAAATTTTTTGGCTGAAACAACCCAGAAATTCATGGTGGGGACCACTGAGCAGAGCACTCAGCAACTCTTTTAGTTCCCTCTTTTCCTGAGAACATGCCAAAGATGCAGAACATGCATTAGAAGGGATATTCCTGGCCATGGACTGGACTCCTGGCATGTTGGAGACACTACGAGAAGGACTTGGAGTTAGGACAGATGAGCGATGACAGCTTTGTCATTGGTTACGTGACACAGCGTATCAGCCTCCGGCTCTGTGTGGTGAGCAGGAGCTCCTCACCAGGCCGTTGGGAGGATCAGGTGAGAGGCTGTCCCTAAATTGCCAGACACACAGTGAACATGATAGTAGCCGACATTGCTGAGTACTGACTGTGCTGGACCTTGTTTTGAGTGTTTTCCGTGATCAGCGGGTTTCATACCCACAGCAGATGAGTACTTTCCTCTCTTACAGTGGAGGAAACAGGAGTGAAGAAGACAGGTAATTGCCAGCACCACACAGCTCAGGAGAGCTGGTGCCAAGATTTGGACCCAGGGGCTCTGACTCCAGATCCCTGTTTTGTTTTCCTGTTGTTTTGTTTTATGTCTTTACTTGTTTTTTTTTTCCATTGAGACTTAATTGATAGTCAGTAAACAATTTCTTTAGAGCACCCAATTTGCTGTATTTCGGCAGACACATGCACCTGTGAAAGCACCTCCATTGGGGTAACGAGTGCATATCCATTGGTAACCAACCCCGCAAGGTCCACATGCCCTTCGCCGTCTTTCCCACCTGCCCTTCTCTACCCGTAACCTCCCTAGCTACGTCTCCAGGCAACCGCAGTCTGCTTTCTGACCTTACAGATTTGCTTGCAGTTTCTAGAATTTTATATAAATGAAATCACACAGTATGAACTGCTTTTTGTCTGGTTTCTTTCACTCAGCATAGTTACATTGAGATCCATCCACGTGGTTGCATGTATGGAGGGTTAATTCTTTTTTTCTTCCTTAGTGGTATCTCTTTCTGTGGACGTAGCCACAATTTTTTCATCCAGTCACCTGCTGATGGACACTTGGGCATTGCAAATTTTTGGCTAGTATACATAAAGCCACTGTGAACATTAGCATACAGATACTCATATATCCATCTGGGTTCTCTGCTTTTAATCACAAAACCTCTACTAGGCCCACCTCTGTTATTGAGATAAGCTCAGTAAATCTCAGGGGAATTAAAAAATGAGGACCTAGCATGAAATTTCTTTCTGGAAATAGCATATCAACAAAGAAAGGACTTGATAGCTGCATGGCCTTGCTTCTTTCCCTGAGTGATGGCAGAAGAAAGAGAGCCCTTTCCTGGCCCACATCCACATGCGGGAACCTTCCTGGGGGAGAGGAAAGAGTCCAAAGGGGCCAACAGGGCCGAGTTACTGAAATTCTCTTTACTGGAAAGCAGAACCCAATCTACCTGTCAGTATGTTCCACCTGAGGTGTTTTCAGTGGTGTTGCCGGTGATGGATGACCGTGCCCAACCACATCACTGCCAGAAGTTAATGCGAACACTCCAGGGACTTGGGCAGGAAACGTGATCCAGGGATGTTCCCGGAGTCAGGGAAGCAATTAATCAGATTTACATCCGTAGCATCTCAGAGAACTGAAATTTCACCTGCCACTTCCAAGCATTCACTTGGGGTGGAGCCACATTACTCTAAGTGAAATCCGTCGGTTAAGCTGTGCAAAGACATACCGTGCCTAGTAGAGATGGGAAGCTAGCGAAGGAAGCCAGAGGTCACAGGTCGTGCCAGGATAGGAGAACGCATTAGGCAGGACCACAGACACATGGACTAAAGAAAGGGGTCGCTGGGGTTCGAGAACACAGAGGCTTGATTAAGTTTGTAAGACCAAAGTGATAAACGTAGAAAGTCCAGATAGCAGGAAGAGATAAGAGGTCATTTCTCAAAGCAGGAAATGAAATATTCTTGAAGACTGAAAGGGAAAATGCAGGGGTCTTATGGTGTTTGTTTGTTTGTTTGTTTTAGTTGTCCTCTCCTGTTAGATTTGTAGGCACTAATGTGACACAAATAGGACAAACGGGATGTCTGGAGGGCAGGACAGAAAATTAATGGTGGCTGTAAGCGAGGCTCACAGAAGGGGGAAGAGAACAGCCTGCAGAGAACTTGCCTGTGCAGGGCCAGCCGCACTGACTCTAGGCTGCGGCTGAGGACTTGTTCGGGGACTGTTCCCACTGCCTTGGGGCCCAGTCGTTCCAGCGGATCTTGGACATGGTTGCCAATATTTCCATTCAAGTTTTGAAAATGTATAGGCAATTACTTCTCATGTCACGGTTACCTTGAAATCTGCTTCATTAAGACAGTGCTCTTACCTGTGGTTGTGACCACAGATGGCAAGTTGGTTCGGGGAAGAAAATGTGAATAGTTCTCAACAACAGATGAACCAGTCTTAAGATGCTTGTTTTTTCTTAGTATGGTAGGCAGAGGTGAGAAAAGCCAAGATTTCAGCACTTACCTACAGATACTGATGGCAGGTGGGAGTCAGGGTCGCCCTGCATTACGCCTGCGTCGGGGCTGCTTTCCTTCCAGGCAGTTCTGAGGGACCCTGACTCCATTGTCCTTTGACTCCCACATAGCTCTGTTGAGACCCTATCTGTAGGCCACAGGGAGGTGACAGGCACGGACACATGGTCCCTGTCCAGGGGTGGTAGCTTCCATGTGGCACATTACATGAGTTACAGTGCTGCTGGGAAGCAGGATCTGGTTCCAGTGAACGGACTTTAACGAAGAGATTCCTTAGAGAGGAGTTGTTAGGGTTGAGAGTGCACAGAGGTCCTGGCTGGGCAGCTCAGCTCGTTGGAACATCGTCCCGATACACCCAGGGTTGCAGGTTTGATCCTCGATCAGGGTACACACAAGAAGCAACTAATGAATGCACGAGTAAGTGGAATGACAAATCTCTCTCTGTCTTTCTCTCTCTCTTTCCTTCCTCTTCTCTCTCCCTCTAAAATCAGTAAAAAAGGAGTGCACACAGAGTGGTGAGGCACCCAGACATAGCACCGTGTGGACATTACCACTCGTGTGGCTGAAGAGAAGCAAGGGAGGGACTCCTGCTCCAGAGCCCCAGGGGCAGCAGGAGGTGAGGGTGAGGTGTGGGCAGGCAGGAAGTACAGTCACGGAAGGGCACTGGGGTATGGAAGGGCAGGGCAGAGGACCCCCCAGCTGTCTTGCCCCAGGGCTCTCTCTGCCCTTCCGTCATCCTTGCTGAGGCTTCCCCTTGGGCAAACTCAGCCTGAAGCCAGCAGCACTGTGTTGGTAGGAGTCAGCTTCCAGGAGGCACAGAGCAGGGCAGAGAGAACAGCCTTGGGCAGTCTGGCGAGGCAGACTAGGTGAACAGTAACCAGCACAGGCTCTACCCTCTTTGCCACACGCATCCATTCTTGCTTTTCATTCCATAAAGAATCACTTCTCCCCAAACCAGAGAAAAAAATCTTTGTTAGCACCCCATTGCCCAAGGGTGCTACTAGCTAAGTGTCATATCACCATAGAACTTAGAATGGTGGCAGCTTCTGGGGTGCTCTGTTTAATGAGGGAGGAAAAGGTTGAAAAATCAAATTGCTACAGATACCATGATATAACTAGTCACAAGACCTAATACTTACAGCTTTCCATAATACCAGTAAATTAATATTCCAAATAAATACATGAACTAGACGATTGTTGGCCCAGTGTTTCAGATAAGAAATTGAGACTTAGAGAAATTCATGCGCTCTAAACGAGAAAGTGAGCAAAAGGCAAAGAGAAGATCGAAAGCCAATCGGATGGAAAAAACATCTGTTCTCTTAAACCCCTAGTCTGTGGTACCTCCTCAGAGCTTCACTGTAACCCTGCACAGCAATTCTCGTGTTTACTTGATGGGGCATGAAACAGGTTCAGAGCGTCCGCAGCTTTCCTACATCACAGTGAGTGACTAGAAGGGGCTGGGCATGGAGTTCAGCGAGCCTTAGTCCAAAACCCAGGTTCTCTGTGTCCTGCAGAATGTTAGTTTCAGTCGCACACCTGTTAAGGGGGAGGGGCAGAGTGGCCGGGGATCATGTACGCAGCGTCTTGGAGCCGGCATGAGCCCAAGACCTGTGCATCAGGGCACAGAGGAGCCTGCGGGGTGTGGGGGGTGGGGCAGAGGAAGGTTTAACACCGGGTCGTAGATGGCATTTCATTTGCGAGAAACATAGTCTGTCTTGAATTCTAAATTCAGTCATGGATTTTTCTGAAAATAAATGAAAACCAAAAGCACAGTAACAAATCCCTTTTTAATCTGGGCCTTTGCCCCATGTGCTCCACACCTATGAAAAGAGAAATAGAGCAGTTCAGCTCCTGTTGGTGCGTCGCCATGGAGACGGCTGTCACATGCTCTCCAGTCGTGACTCAACCACTGCAGGAGTCTCCAAACTTAATTATTTATTAATAGGCTCTTCCCAGGGTGGTCTCCGGAGGTGGGGCAGCTTGTTTCCAAGGCTGGGACACCGGAGAGGAACAGAGGCGGAAAATACTGAGCCATTACAAAGAATTAATTAGAACCTCTGTAACCCCTAGCAGACATCCTCAGGACAACCTGCAGTGGGATCTGAGTGTAGTCCGGTGCCTGGGGAGGAAAAGGGCAGAGAGCAGCAGGGCTCCCACAGTCCTCCCTCTGGGGACCCTGAACTTGTCTTCTTCCCTGTCCCTTCTAGGAACCAGCTGCTCACGGTGAATTAGTGAGCTAGTGAGTCCAGCAAAAAATCCTGGAATCCACACTGAAAATAAATGTAAATACAAATGTAGTGTAAATATCCACATACTATGTATAAGTAAAATATATACACATGTATTTGTAATAGTATGTGGATATATATCACAAACTTACATGTATAGTGTGCGTGCACATGTGTGTGTGTGTGCATGTAGGGGCCTGCACAAATAATGCCCCTTTTTTATTATAAAATCATAAGCATGTAATTCTGTAACATAACAATATCATACTCAAGCAAAGCACAGGACATTTTAGGTGAAATGTTCAAATTAAAACTATGAATTATTACACCCATATTATACCCTACCAACCACACTCAAGCAGGCACTACTTCTGTCGGACCCTGTGTGTGTGTGTCTGTGTGTGTGTATGCATGCTTGGAAGTGTGTGCAAAGACACTGTTTCAGTCTTTGCACACCCCTCCATAATCCAATGGACTTAGCTAAACCAACTAATTAATTAACAGCAATGATTATAGTGATAGAGATTAGTCTTAAAGGTACCTTTTCACATGATTGCATATAAATTACTATTTTTTCTCTATGTTTAAACCTAGTGAATGGGAATTGAATGGAGAAAGCCCAAAGGTCATTGATTAGCTTGTTAATTAATTTACTGGTGCGTCCATCCATTTATCCATTTCAGCTACAGATCTGTGCAGGCATTCACTCACACTTACTAAGAATCAAATACCGGCTCGACCGTGACCTGGTGCTTGACCCAGAAGACATGAGACGTGCATGTTGGTTACTCAGTTTGTCGCCACAGGTTGTTAGTTACCTTAAAAGACATCCTGGTGAGAGGTGTGGTCAGTGGCCTGATAAACTCCGTCACAGTGAAGACACAGGATGCGGGGTGAGTCCCGTGTCTGAGACTGAACTGTTGCCTTACATTGCTGAGCTCTCCCTAAACCCATGTGCGCAGGTAACTCATTCTGGTGTGAAGTTGTGTGAGCTGGATACACACACTTCCTTCAGTTCCACTGTTTGTTTGTTTTTCTTGTTTCTGTGGCAGATTTATATGCCACAAGTAAACCATCAGGGATCTGAGGGGAAGTTCAGTCGGCCCTTTAGTAAGCTGAAGTTTAAACTTCCACTCCCTTCAAGTTAGGCTGAAAGTATATCTGGCCATCCTGTTTCTGAGGTAGGTGACTCTAGGTCAGGAAAAGCGACATACAGAACATGCCACAGCATTTGAGAGCCAGAAAGGCTTATAAGTAAAATGAATAAAAGTCACAATCTCCTCGATGTTTATTTCATGTCAGGTACTTTACCTATATTATCTCTAATCCTTAAAACATACAAGGTGAGTAGAATTAGTCAGAGTTTTTTCACCCATGAGGAGTCTAGGCTTGGAGATACTCATGTCCCAGAGCTGGAGAGGAGAGGTTGAAAGAGCCCAGTTGTGTCTAACCCCAAAGTCAGCTTTATCTGATTGGGCTCTGTGATTCAGTCTAGCTTCAATTTCCACAGGTAGGGAACTTAAGACTCAGCGATTTGAGAAAACCCAGATTCATTCCTGATCAAGAGGTCTTAACGAACCAGAAAGAATTTGATCAAGAACATTAAATACGATGAATGGCCAACATCGTAATGAACAATGAGCCTTAAAAATAATTCTCACTGAAGTCAGGAATGGTGAAGAATTCATGAAACCACTGCTACTATTTCACACTGTTCTGAAATTGTAGTGATGGAAATGAGGGAGGAATTAGAGAGTTAAAAGAAGCAGTAGAGATGAGAAAAAGTCCCTAATTGATCTCTTGATAAAACTGAATGAAACAACCACGAAATTTAATAAAGCCACCATTAGAATTTGGAACATTGGTGGGCTTCTTCCTCTGCATGTTCAAATGCCGCAGCTCTGGAAATGCAGAAGACCCAGAAGGGTAGAAGCAACCCTCAACAAGAACCAAGTTAGAACACTCACACTTTTTAACCTCAGTACTTGTCAGTTTCAGCCATCGAGACAAACGGGTACTGGCTCGGGGGTAGGTACAGATGAAAAGAATGGAATCCAGAGTCCGGGAATAAGCTCATCTGTTTCTAGTCAGATGGCTTCGCGAGGCTGCCAGGGCAACATAACCCTGCCGACTAAAGTAGCAGCCACAGCTCTCGACAGAAGCCTCGTAGCAGAAAGCATCGGAGTAAACCTTCTTGTCCTCAAGTTGGGCAGATCCTTCTTAGATGTAACAGGTAAGCCCGAGGGACGAGAGAAGAAATAGGTAAAGGGACTTCATAGAATTAAAAATGAGTGTGCTGCGAATAGAACCCTCAAGAAAGTGGAAAGATACGCCACAAATACTGGCGAACTATATATCTAATAAGAGACTGGTACCCAGAATATAATAAAGAACCCTTATAACTCAATAATAAAAAGGGAAAATAGAGAAAAAGTGTAGAAAATATAGGGAAAAATATAAAAAAACATTGAAAAAAGTTTGAGCATATTCACAGATAATGGCAAGTCACATGATCAAAGTCATTAGCCATTATAAGAAAGCCAAAGTAGGAATAAAAAGATATTAAAGTGCCCTGGCTGGTGCAGCTCAGTGGATTGAGTGCAGGCTGAAGACCAAAGGGTCACCGGTTGGATTCCTAGTCAGGGCACCTGGCTGGGTTGCAGGCCAGGCCCCCAGTAGGGGCGCTCAAGAGGCAACCAACCACCGATTTCTTTCCCTCTCTTTCTCCTTCCCTTCTCCTCTCTCTAAAAACAAATAAATAAAATCTTTTTAAAAAGATAATTAAAGTTATCAACAGTTAACAACAAGTATTATTTTCAATCACAGATCACTAAAACCATTTCAATCAAGAACTAAATAAGTATAGCCATTGTTAGAGAATATTTTCTTGAAAGTTCTAGAAATGAAGTAAGAAAATAAATTGAAATAAACATAAATATAAGGAGAAAAGTGATGAACCTGTATCCTTTAGATAATGAAATTATTTTACACCTAGAAAACACAAAAGCCCATAGTGAAAAATGAAAAGCAAAAATCTCCTTCAAGTGATAAAAGAATTCAGTAAAGAGATTCGATATGATAAAATTACAAAAAGAAAAGATGATCTGCTTTTATATAGCAATAAGCATTTAAAAATTGAAGTGGAACCAAAATTATATTCACAGTGCTGAGAAAAAAGAACAGTAAAATGTAACTAATAATACGAAATTAGTAGAAACTTTTATAAATAAAATTACTACAAACTTGTGATAAGATATATAAATCAGAAAGACATACCGTGGTTGATAAATAAAATGGCAGTTTTCCTGAAATCAGTGTCTAGTTTAAGTATAATTGTGGTTATAATCCTAATATCTTTCTTTTGAAACTGGATAAAATTATCCTAAGAGCTTCTATGAATGAATAAATGTCAGAATTGCCAAGAAAAGCATGCAAAAAAAAAAAAAAAATAGAAAGGGAGAACTTAACTTACATGAAATATCATTAAAAATAGCCACTGAAGTTGGTTTTTCATAGCCCCAGAGTATAAATAGACATATAGATTAGTAAAAACAATTGGAGAATCCAGAACTCTATCTGAAGATAAATGAAAGTTGAATACACAATGACAGTAATGTTTCGACCAGTAGAAAAACATGGGTTCTTTACAAATGGTATTGGCATAGCTGGCTATCTCTCTGGAAGAAAGGAAAATTAATCCCCATCTTACCCAAAACACAATTCCAGGAGGGTTACAGATTCAATGTGAAAAGAATCAGACAATGAAGTACTAGAAAATGAGTATTCCGGACACTCATGTAGTATTTAGGGATAGGATAAAACCAAATCATACGTTTATGGGCCATACAAAATTTAAAAACTTGTCTACGGAAAAAGTTTTCGTAGATCTAGTGAGTGAGTAGAAAACAGGGATGGATTTGGGGAGACTGTTTTAATGTAAACAGTATGAGGAAACATCCATTTGACGTGAATAGCTCTTTCCTACGTCGCACTGGAAACGTTATGAAGACGGTGGAGAAGCAATTCGCAGAGAGGCCGTCCCAGAGGGCTGACAGAGGTTTAGGCGCTCACCTCTCCAGTCATCAGTTATGCAAATTAATGAGACCACTCTTTACACTGACGAACCCCGAACAGGGCAAAAACACCTGTTGCTGGCCGGGAATCAGAGAAAAATGGACTTTAACGTACTGCTAGTGGAAATGTGCTTCATTATAGCCTTTTTGGAAAGCAGTCCGGCCAAATCTATTTAATTAAAAGTATCCTTTGACCCCGACATCCTCTGTGGGACACCATCCCAGAAAAACAAATGCATCCGTAGGTGAGGGCACGATGCATGCATAGGAATTTTGTTGTATCACTGTTTGTTGTGCCAAGAAAAGGGAAAACAGTGAATATCTATTAGAAGCAGACTGGTTGCATATCGTGAATGTTACAGAAATTGTACAGCTTATTACTATATCTCTTGACTTGAAGAAATTTACATGGCATGATTGTACGGGAAAAGCAGGATACTAAATAGGTTGGTGTACATTGATTACATTATTTTAAATTGTAATAGACACGTGCATTTATATGTATGTATCTGTGTACATAACTCTCTGTCTCTCTTTCTCTCTTTCTCCCCCTCCTCCTTTTGGTCTTCATTTTATGGCCAAGTAGTATTCCATTATGTAAATGAACCATAGCTGTTTTTTCCATTTACCTACTGATGGGCACTATTTCCAAATATTGGTGATTATAAATAACACCGCAGTGAACATAGGGGTGCTTATGTTTCTTGCAAGATCCAGAAAGTACTCTTGGGTGTACAATAAAAAATCAGTGCCCCTTTAATCCCTATCACTTAGTAAACTGGGTCCCTCCCAGGGGCACCATTGCTGCCAGTTTCTAGTGTGGCCTTCAGGTGCACATATTTTTACACATTTTATACAAGTTGTACCATATGACTCAACCTGCTCTGCATCCTGAGTTCTGACTTAGCATCATCATATCTTAGTCATAATTCTATACCAGTGCTTATACACCTCTTTACCCTTCACAGCAGTGACATAACAGTCTAGCGTATGGATCCGCCTGTCCCGTTGTTGCCGATGTAACAAGCTTGGGTGAAAACTTTGGGTTTAATTCTAAGTGTCAGATAAGAAGCCACTGAAGACTTTTAAATGGAGAAATGCATTAGGAATTTACATTTTTAAAATATTATTTGAAGATTAGAAACAATGCAGATATCCACAACCATAATCAGGGTGTAGCTTCTTGTCCAACATGGCAATTAATGGGGTGTGGGAATAAGGTCCCCCAGACATCTATTTCTCTGTGTGCATGTTCTCTTCTGTGGCACGACTTTCCCATTTCTTAGCCAGAGGCTGGAATGGGTAGAAAGCAAAGCATGAAATCAATGAAGGATTCTTTAGATGTCTGAGCTATGATTTTTAATTAAACTTTGCTAGCAAATGCGGTACATGGACGTGACTCTAGATGCTTCTACATGTTTTGTTGTCATTTTTCTCTTTCACCCGACCCACACCTTCTTCTGCCTGCTCTCTGTGAGGCATTAAAGTGTACCCTGGGAATCAAGGAATAAGACCTGGCCCCTCTGCCAGTAGAGCTCACAGTAAAAGAAAGATAAATGGTAAAAAATAAAATTATATTACAGGGCAATAATTCCACCATAATGTTATAAACAGTGTTTTAAAAGCACAGAAAGGAATAATTTATTGTGCCCTAAATTATATTTAAGTATAATAACAGCTACCATTTACTGAGCCTTCTGTCCTCTGCCAGGCTCTGTGGCAGATTCTTCCCTTATATCCAGGGCTTAATTGGTCTTAACATCAGTGAAAGGTGGGCACTTTCATTATTATTTCTTAACATATGAATGAATTAAGCAGTACGGAGGATAAATAAGTTATCCAAATTCTCGCTGCTGGCAATCCACAGCAATGGACTCTGAGCTCAAGGCTGTCTGATCGAAAAGACCCATGAGATATGTTGCTATGTGTGACATTTTCATGTTTTAGTGTGTGACTTGTAAGCCTGATTTTGAACCTGTAACCAGATGTGAGATTCAAAGTGACCATGATCACTGATGTTTCTGAAAGCTTTAAAAACTGCCTGAGTATATGCAATTTGTTTTGTTTGCTTTTTGTTTTCATTGCCGTTTTTTCTAATACTTTTCTAAATCACAGCACCAGGTCAGAAGCTTTTATCTCCTGAGGCCACGGCAGACATGGCTAATCCATCACGGCACTAGCTTCGGAGGAGCTGAATGATTTCTGTGCCCTTCCGCCTGGTATCCCAGGTAGGCATGATTAATTGATCAAAGTCAACAGGAAAATTGAACATATTTGCCGTCTCCTGTTCCAAAGGCACACTGCTCAGTGAATACAGATTTAGGAGGGAAATACACTTTTAAAGGAAGGTAGGGTAGAGGAGGCAAATAGAAAGCACCCAAAGGAAGATTATGTACATACTAGGTGCTTTTGAGCACGGTAGACTCTTGATAAATACAGATTGAGCACGTTTGAAATTCAGGCGATGGCTACCTCGCCTTTCTTTTCTGTGCATTATTTAACCTCTTGGATTCCTGTGATAGATCGGGAGGGCGTGTAATTAGACCTCAGTTCTCTGTTGAGAATATGGAAAATTCAACAGGACTTGCTCCAGGATGAGCTGGGAAAGGGAAACGAACGTGCTGAGTCCCAGGCTGCAGGGCGCCTGCTTCGGAACACTGACGGATGGCTGAAGGAGGGCTGAGGGTAATGATGCTGGTCAGCTGGAGGGCTTTCGCAAGCCCTGACATCTGTCACCCCCTGACGCCTGCCTTCCCCCGGAAAGTGACAGATGATGCATTGAGCCACAGTGGTAATGTAAACCTCCGTGTCTCCAGAATCCCTCGACTACTGTTCCTATGACAAGCACTTCTTTTATGTGCAATTTATTACCCTCTAGAAAGCTTCGTCTAGACACAGCCTGCGTTCCTGGGGAGCTTTCCTTGCCATGAATGTGTGCTCTCCAGGTCTGAGGAAATGAGGTGCAGGATAGGCCACGCGTCTTTCTAGGGCTGTGAGTTGGGATCCACGCAGAATTGGAATTGTAGTCCACTCCGAATATCGGCTCCGTCTGCATCGCACCGGAAGCCAAGGGTCTGAACACCCAGCCCTCCCGTGTGAGCTTGGTGCGACTCTGTGGGTGATACCAGAGGGCGGCATCTCTGTATCCTTGCTCCAGTTTGTCTTAATGGACCACATTCCATCGACACCCGAAACGTACTCTGTTTCTGAGTATAGAAGATGAGACTTCCTCATGTTCCCTTGCTCTCGTTATCCTCCCTGCCTGAGCTCTTTCTCCCAACCCATAACACTTTTGACCTCACTCACTACACATTATTTGGCTTTTGGGTTACTGCCTGACTTCCCACTCTGGAATGTAACACACTGCAAATTTGTCCTTTTGGCTTCAGTGATCTTGGGAAATTGCACCCCCTTGGTACATATTTGTTCAAGTTTAAGTCAACGACAGATGATTCTTACAAAATAATTCTTAAAAGTAGAAAGCTTTCCATGATATAGCAGTTGGAAAGCTGAATCTGCAGTCAGAGGAGTTCTTGGTCGGTGTTTGTGTGGTGCTGGGGGCGGGGCAGTGGGTCTTCCTGGGGCCCTGTTTCCCGTCTAAAAGCAGGAACAATGATGTTGGTCTCCCTGCATCATCGGGTTTCCCTGAGGATAATGTGGTGTGGAACTACGTTGGCAGTTTTCCATCATACAAATACCAATTACAGGCACACCAAAATATGATCATAAACCCAGGGATAAAAAGCGTGCTCGGCTTTGGTGGCACTGTCAGTGTGTGGAACTTGTAGGAGGGACACGGGAGATCCTGGCCACGGATGTGGGCTTCAGACCTGTCCTCTGTTAGCCTTGGCTTCTTGGCCTCACTCCCCATTAGGCAGAGGCAGTAGGCACAGTGAAGGGGTTATTTAGCTCACTGAGCCTTGGAAATACGGCTTTAAATATTCCCTCTGTTATTTTCTTATGTATCAAAGGAGTAGTTCTTGAGATAAGAATGTCCAATCTGCTGAAGAGGAAAGGTTGATAGAGCTATTATATAACTGTACATGTCCATGCATCAGTAATTTTCAGAGCCATTTCACAGATATGAGTTTTAATTAATCTTATAATAGTGCCATGAGGTGTAGCAAGAAAAATGGGGGTGGTGTGAGACAGAGCTAGAGTAGAAGGTGGAATATTTGGGCTAAGAATTAGTAAAAATCCCCCTGGCCAGCGTGGCTCAGTTGGTTGGAGTGTCGTCCCATAATGGAAAGTTTGCGGGTTCCATTCCAATCAGGGCACATACCCAGGTTGTGGGTTCCATCCCTGTCGGTGTGTGCATGCATGGAGGCCACCAGTCGATGCTTCTCTCTCACATCAGTATTTTTCTCTGTCCGTTCCTCTCTCTCTAAAAAGCAATGAAAAAATGTCCTCAGGTGAGGATAAAAAAATTTCAAAAAAAAAAATTACTAAGAACCCCTGCATATCACCATGTCAAGGAGAACATCCCAGGAGGATGGCTAAAACTGGTGCTGTTTGCATAGTCTTGTTAGATGAGGATTTATTGCCGGACCAGGGGATGAGTGACTTAGCAAAAAGATAATGAAAGGAAATGGGAAACATTTTTAAATATTAAAATCAATTTTGTGGAAGAAGAAACAAACTTACTCTGTACTGATCCAGAGAGAAGTAGGGTTAATGGTGAGAATTTCAGGAAAGCAACTTTTTCATCAGTGTAAGGCTGACCTATTCTAATAAGCAGAGTTGCCTACAGTTAGGTCCTGGTCAGCTTCTTTGGGCTATTTCTCGTTACTGAATTCACAGTTTTTCTAAATATTCCAGGTTCCTTTTCAACTATCCCCCATGCCACAGTCGCTAATACAAAGTTTCTTTTCCATCCCATTGCCTGTGTGGACATGAACTGAAATATTCTATGTAGAGCAGATTCAAATTTAAATATTAGCCTTCTGGCCTTCTGATAATATTGGGCCTATACTTTAAATGTACAAATAAATGATTTTTAGTTGAAGGTTGATTTTCCCCATGTTGGAATAGTCCACAATCTTTTCCCAAAAGGCTTGCTTTCAATGAACATAATTTTGGACCTCTCTTTAGCAGCCTAACCAGCTCAGGAAAAAAACAAGTCTGAACATGTGACCTAACTTTGCCCATGCGACCTTGAGCAGGGCATTTCCCCTTCCGGAGTTCCCATATCCCCATTTTTTAAAATTCATCATTTGCACTAGATGATCTCTAGAGTTTCTCTCAGCTCTAATTTCTCGTGATTCCATTAATCAAATTTCCTCAGAGTGCAGAAGGCAAACTCTTAATTATCCAATGAAACTTTGATAGATTCTGTGTAAATAGTTGTACTTCTTTCTGTGCATCTTACTCACCTAGGCTCCCCCTTAAATAAATAATCAGCTGCCAAGTTTAGAATTGCATCTTAGGCCCTGGCTGGTGTGGCTCAGTGGACTGAGTGCTGGGCTGTGAACCAGTGGGGTCGCTGGTTCAGTTCCTTGTCAGGGCACATGCCTGGGTTGCGGGCCAGGTCCTCATTCGGGAGGTGTGCGAGATGCAACCACACATCGATGTTTCTCTCCCTCTCTTCCTCCCTCCTTCCTCTTTCTCTAGAAATAAATAAATAAAATCTTTAAAAAAAAAAGAATTGCATCTTAGTCAGCTTAGCGTTAACATGTAGTTCTGAGTGTCCAAAAAAATGAAACGCTTACTTCACAAATGCAAACTTTATTCACAGGGTTGGGCTTGAAAACTGATGAGAAAATGTTTTCAGAGTCTTAAATCTTTGGGTGAGAAGTATGACTTTTCATATTTATTTGAAAATACTGATGCTATTCTCTCCTAAGAAATTGATAGCTTGACATCTTTCCCAGATATTCAAATATATAGCAAACAGACATTGTGGTGGAGACAAGTTCATTTTTACATATATTTAGTAACAGATTTACTGGGATATAATTCACATACTGGTACAATCTGCAAATTTAAACATACAATTCAGTGGTTTTCACTAGAGGCACAGAGTTCTGCACCTATCACCACAATGAATTTTAGAACATTTT
>PVKM010019382.1:0-11384 GCA_004027735.1 Carollia perspicillata
CCTTTAACACTTCATATAGTAAGGGCTTGGTGATGATGAACTCCTTGAACTTGACCTTATCTGAGAAGCACTTTATCTGCCCTTCCATTCTGAATGAAAGTTTTGCTGGATAGAGCAGTCTTGGATGTAGGTCCTTGTGTTTCATGACTTGGAATACTTCTTTCCAGCCCCTTCCTGCCTGTAAGGTCTCTTTTGAGAAATCAGCTGACAGTCTGATGGGATGTCCTTTGTAGGTGACTGTCCCCTTATCTCTTGCTGCTTCTAGAATTCTCTCCTTCATTTTAATCTTGGCTAATGTAATGATGATGTGCCTTGGTGTGTTCCTCCTTGGGTCCAACTTCTTTGGGACTCTCTGAGCTTCCTGGACCTCCTGGAAGTCTGTTTCCTTTGCCAGACTCGGGAAGTTCTCCTTTATTATTTGTTCAAATAACTTTTCCACTTGTTGCTCTTCCTCTTCCCTTTCTGGTACTCCTATAGTTCAGATGTTGGATAAAGGTGTCCTAGAGGTTCCTAAGCCTCTCCTCATTTTTTTGAATTCTTGTTTCTTCATTATTTTCTGGTTGGTTGTTTCTTTCTTCCTTCTGGTCCACTCCATTGATTTGAGTCCCAGTTTTCTTCCCATCACTATTGGTTCCCTGTGCATTTTCCTTCATTTCACTTAGCGTAGCCTTCATTTTTTTCATCTAATTTGTGACCAGATTCAACCAGTGCTATGAGTATCCTGATCATCAGTGCTTTGAACTATGCACCTGAAAGGTTGGCTATGTCTTGGTCACTTAGATACATTGGCTCTGGGTCTTTGATCTATTCTTCTGTTTAAGTCATTTTTTTTTTTTTTTTGGAATCTGGCTGTGCCTGTTTTATAGTAAGGGGCTGAGCCTTAGGTGTTCACCAGGGAGGGGCAACCCAGTCGCTGTGTTGTGATGCTGTCTGTGGGGGCGGGGTCAGAGAGGGGACAATAGCACTTGCTGGGCTCTCGTATTTCAGTCCCTTCTGCTGCTTCCCACAAGTAAATTGGGCCCTTCTGGCGCTGATTCCTGGGTGGTTGGGCTTGTCTATGTTCTAGGACCCTGTGGGTCTCTCCAACGAATTCTCCTTTGAGGCTGGGAGTCTCTCCCAGCACCTCAACCCCCACAAGTGTTTTCAATCAGTGCTTTTAGGCTTTATTTCCCGGCACTGGGGCCCTGGGGTGCCTGGTCTGTCTTGCTCCCCGTTTTCACCTGGTTTATCTGCTCACAAATGTGTGTCCATGGTCAAACCTTACTGTGTGCGCCTCGCTGGGTCTGTCCATTGCCACCCCGAGCCCGGGGTCTGCCACGTACCACCTGCATGACGGGGAACGCCAACCACTGCTTTTTCCTGCACGACCCTCTCACTTCTATTTTTAAAGTGTGCTTCCAAAAGCCTTTGATTCCCTTGCCTTTGTCCAGGGAAACTTGATAAAATAAAACTAAGATTAAAATGGTTTAAGATCAAAAAGTAGAGTAAAAAGCTCTGGATAATAACCTAATTACCATAGACCACTAGGTTCAAAAAGATGTATTACATCTTTATTTTATTTTTTTAAATTGTATTTATTCAGTTTTAGAGAGAGGGGAAAGGAGGGAGGGAAAGAAGCATTAATATGCTAGAGAAACACCAGTTGGTTGCCTCTCACATGCCCCCAACTGGGGATTGAACCTGCAACTTAGGCATGTGCCCTGACTGGGAATGAACTGGTGATCTTTCAGTCTGCAGGACGAGGCCCCACCCATTGAGCCACACCAGTCAGGGCAGTGTAGGACAGTGTAAGACAGCAGAGTTTCAAGGGTTTAAGTCAGTAACAATAACATCAAAGGTTTCTGGACTTCAAGGGCTCATTAAAATCAATATTCATATATTAATTCTCTAAAAAATATTACTAAGAATCTATTATAAGAACAAAAAAAATTTTTTTGTTCTTGTTTACTGATCCTCACTCCACCCTAGCCCACTCCTATCCCCACAATACAAATGTAATGAGAGCAGGAACTTGCCTGGCATCTATCTGGGTACTCGATAAATATTTATTAAATGAATGAAGGATCCTAAGCACCTAAGTTACAACAGTGAGACACCAGTGTCTACCCTCGGACACACACAACACAATCGCAGCTCACATAAATACAACCAGAACAATGAGGTGGGAGCCAAGAAAAGGTATGTATAAGGTGCACACGGAGAGAACTGGCCTGACAGGGCAAACATTCCTGCAAAATGTGATGACTGACACACAGCTGAGGGAGGAGGGGGCGACAGCCAGTGAAGAGCTGAGTGCAGCCAAAGGAACAGAAGGTGCAAAGGCCTGGAAGCCAGGAGGTAGTGGAAGAGGCACAGTACTCAAGGAAATTTAGAACTGGGTAGGCAAGGACTAGATTGTGAGAAGTTTTATATGCTACGTTAGGAAGTCTGGCAAAGGCACCCTAGCTGGTATGGCTCAGTGGACTGAGTGCCAGTCTGCGAACCAAGGGTCACTGGTTCAATTCCCAGTCAGGGTACATGCCTGGGTTGCGGGCCACATCTCCAGTAGGGGGCGCGTGAGAGGCAACTACACACTAATGTTTCTCTCCCTTTCCTCCTCCTTTCCCTTCTAAAAATAAATAAGTAAAATTTGGAAAAAAAAGTTTGCTAAGGGCTTTAGACGAGAAGTGAAGATAACATTTCTTATTAAAAGGATCATTCTTGCAGCAAAATTAAGATTAACTTGAGGAGAACAAGGCTGTCGATAAGGAAACTGGTTGGAAAGTGACTACAGAAATCTCAGGTGAAACTTGATGAATTCCTATCTGGAAACTAGCAAGAGTTAAGAGAAATGGGCAGATGTGATGAAGTTTTAGGGCGAACTCAATCAGCCTTGGAGAAAGATGAAACACGAAAGTGAGTGTCCATTAATGTGGAATTAGGGCAATGGAGGAGTCACAGATGACTGACGAGTTTCTGGCGCGGACAATGGCTGAATGGAGGCGCCAGTCACCGCTGAAGAGGATCCAGTGGGGGAAGTCACGGTACCCTCGGCTGCGGACCTAGAGCGTTTACGGTGATAATGGGATGTGGACGTGGAGGGCGACAAGCTTGGAACTCGGCGGAGATTCAGAATGGAGACACGTGTGGAATCTGAAGTTACAAGGGAAAATAAGACAGACTAAGAAGTGAAAAATCTGAGGAAAGCTGAGTACCGAGTTCTGCAGAATGCCACCATGTGAGACAAAGGCAGAGAAAAAGCCTGCCGAAAGTTGCAGAGGTCAAAGAACAAGAGGACACGGAATCACCAGGAGCCAAAGGACCATTTCCAGAAGCGTCAACGGATGAGAGTAATAAGGAGATGGACACACATGACCGAGGCAAGAACAGAGGCCAGACTACAGCAGGGCACTCAGGAACAGACGGCACACCAGAAGCAGGGCCTGTCAAATGCAGGAGAGAGCTTACAAATTCATCACCTCGTTAAATCCTGTCAAAATTCAGATTCTGTGTCAGTTGCAGGGTAAGGCTTGAGATTCCACATTTCTAATGCATATCCAGTCCCCAAACAACACTTTTGAGAGGCAAGGATATAGGGACCACTTTTTAAACGTTTGAGCATAAAACATAGAGAAGAGAAAGGTTGGTAAATAAAGAAGATCTGAGTGTTTTCTTCTTTTTCGGTCTTTGTAATAGGAGGAGAGAGCTGAGCACGCTGAAAGGTGGAAAGAACCAGAGAGGGTCAGACAGAATATTCAGGCAAGAGGAAGGCAAGATTAGGATCCAGGCTTCTGGCCGTAACGGAGGAGCAGGGACGAGACTTATGAGGCTCCTACCTCACACAACCAGAAAACTAAACAAAAATCAATAAACGATGCTTCTCAGATGCTGGACAACAGGCTGCACAGGACTGTCCCCAGGGAGAAAGGACACAAACAAGTTACCCCGTGTTCCACTAAAATTACCCCACATCTCAGCTTGAAGATCTCCCATGTGTCAAGGCCTCAGCATGAGGGAAGAGAAAAGCAAAGAGATCTACGAACCTCACGTAGCTGAAGAGAAATCAGTTAAGGCCAAGGGGACGACAATTTTCAGGGCAGAGTACAAAAGAAGGAACTGAGAGAGAGGCGGGGAGGGAGACAGAGAGACAGGCAGGCACACAGACGTGCGGGCACATACAGACAAACGCTGGAATTTGGCAGAAGAGCGCCCCTGAACCCTCGGATGCCTGTCCCTGTGCCTGTGAGGGGCTGAACCTGCACAAAGGATGTTTTCTAATCACAGCAGGATTCAGTTAGAAATCAGGAACAGGTATCCGGAAAATCCTAAAATATTTGGAAATTAAGCAATATACAGGGTCTGGCAGAAGTAATATCTGCTTGAGTATGATTGTTAGGGTAGTAACATGGGTGTAATAATCTATAATTTTAATTTGAACATTTCACCTAACATGTCATATGGTGTGCTTGAGTGTGATACTGTTATGTTACAGAGTTACATGCTTACGATTTTGTAATAAAAAATTTTGTAATACAAAAGGGCTGCTATTTATGCTGGACTCTGTATTTCCAAAGAACCAAGGGATCAAAGAAGAAATTACACGAGAAATCACAAAATATTTTGAACTTAATGAAAATGGAAACACAGCAGGTCAGACTTGTGCGACGTAACTAATGCAGTGCTTAGAGAAAAATTTCAAGCATTAAATGCAGGAGGCCCTGGCTGGTGTAGCTCAGTGGATTGAGCGTGGGCCTGTGAAGCAAAGGGTCGTCGGTTCGATTCCCAGTCAGAGCACATGCCTGGGTTGCAGGCCAGGTCTCCAGTAGGGGGACACATGAGAGGCAACCACACGCTGATGTTTCTCTCCCTCTCTTTCTCCTTCCCATCCCCTCTCTCTACAAATAAATAAATACAATATTTTTTAAAAATGCAGGAGGACTGATTTTTGGATCAGAATACGGATAATGGTTTTGTTGTAATGCGAAGGAAGATGAGGAAATGAGTGAGCCTGGTGGTCGTTATGGGAGTCTTAGTCCACTGCCTGTACAATCGCTAAAGTATGAGGTGAGCACAACTGCTGATGGTGCGGCAGCCTCGCGATCGAATGGCCGCCGGTCACACCACGCATCTGACCAGCTGCAGGGAGACAACACAAAAGGAAAGGCAGGGGTTGCAGGGCTGCACTGTGAGTCCAGTCACGCTGGTAACTGTGTTTAAAGGGTTTCAGATACGAGAATGTGGCTTTGTAGCGTGTAAAGGGAGAGGAAAACAGACATTTAACATGGAACTTTCTTAAGCGGATGCGTGGAAAGTGACAATGAAGTAAGAGAATTAAAGACATCAGCAAGTGAGTGTCAGTGGACTCTGAGACAGGGAAGGGAATAAACAAGAGTGAAGTGATGGGCAAAAACGGTGCCCATACAATGTGAGAAACCTGAAAGGTCGGGAGACTGGTGAGACTGTGATGCCGTGTTAATGTTTCAGCACCACAGAGTCGTGACAGGGGGAGGGCGCAGTTACGGAAGCCGGTGCTCGGAGCAGCACGAAAGAGATGTCGCTGCAGATGACAAAGCGGAAGAACCGGAGACGACGGCAGAGGAGTGAGCCACGCGGACACGCAAACCGTCCAGAGCAACGGCAGACCTGGAACGGAGAGGAAGACCGCAAAACAAGACCTCCTTAAGTTTCCAGTAAACGAAAGTGAGTATCGGTCCACAGGGGACAGTGAACCAGAGAACCAGAGATGAAGTTCAGGGGCCCACACATGTTGAAAGAGCGGAAAGCTTTATAATTACTTCGTATTTCTGAGAGCCATTTTTTGCGTCATTCTTCAGTAGTCAGCTACGTTCTAGAGGACTGATGTCGTTCTACATATCGCTGATGGAGGACCTTTCTCATAGGAAAAACAAGCGTCACGGATTCTATTCAAATATACCACCACATGTTTACAAATTGTTACCAAAGTCAGCTAAAAACAAATTCTGAGTAAAAATGCATTAATTCTTGAACACAGAAAACAAACAGCACGTGAATAATTTATTAAAAGCTTTTGCTGTCAGCAGCTTTACTAACAGAAGTAATACTTATGAAATCCCACAGGACAATCCAGCAACTTAAATACATGCAAAAGAGAACACAAGATGAAGACTGCTTAATAATGAATCCTAAAATATCAAAGCTATATTCTACAAATAAAGCTGCCCGTGCACAAGCTCTCACTGCAAGATAAACAGATGTTTCACAAAAATCATGCCGTAGTCTTACAAGGTCTGTAGACATGTTCTAGAATTCTTCTGTTCAACTGCACATGTACTGATGGAAATAAACTAAGTTGAAAAGCTTGTTAAAACACGAGCCTGAATTAGTTAGGTCAGAGACAAATTCATATTTCATTCACTGATCTCTTAATCTCTTGATAACACACTTCTGATGTGAAATTATCTTGGAGGGTGGGGGAAGAGAAGAGAGGAGGAGACCTCTAAAATCCAAGAAAGATGTTAATAATATGCAAAGGAGATAAGACACGAGCCCCAAAACACTCACTAAAGCCATACATAATACAACCAAGCAGTTGTAAACACATTTATGGAAGTAAAATAAGCCTTTCCATAGTACTATAACTGCACATCTTTTTCACCCAGATGTAGAATTAGTCACTAAAATGAAATGCAAATCGTCCTTAAGCACTTTTAAAAGATCTCTACCTCACTCATAATAAGAGAAATGCAAATTACAACTACACTGAGATACAATTTCTCACCTATCACATTGGAAAAAATCCAAATGTTTAACAACGTATCCTACAGGCAAAGTATAGGGGGAAAAGCTGATGGAAGTGCCCGCTATAAAGGAAAGTTGCAACATCTAGCACAGTTAAATACGCATTAGCTCTTTTGACTTAGCAAGCCCCTATCTATAAACCTATCCCAAAGATACACTGGCCAAAATATAAAAACAGACACAAGCAAAGACCGTTCACCGCAGTGCTACTTGTAGCAACTATCTGGAAACAGCCTTGATGTCCATGGACAGTGGGCACTCTGAACACACGGACTCCAGCAGGGACGGTGCAGCATGAACAGGAGTACAGAATAACTATTTTCAATATATTCTGTTACCACGGAGTGATCTCTAGAATAAATTAAGGAAAAAAGCAAGGTTGGAGAAAAGTGGGTATTTTTATCTCAGGAAGGTGGGATATTTAATGCACACAATCTTATGCCCGTGTAAAACGAGGAAATGCGGTAAGGGAGGCAGGCAGGCAATCAGCTGCACGTCTCTACACAGAACTTGCTCATAGACTTGACTTTGGGATCGTGTCTGTATTACACATACTATACAACAAAGTTGAATTTCAAATACCCCTAAACATTAAAAGCAGGAATGAAACAAACCTAAATCTCTGGTTGTCATAACCACACAAGGTCTGCAGGCTATGTCTAGAAGAATTAGTCTAAGAACATTTAAGAAGAGAGAAACCAAACTATACAAAGTGGAATATGCCCTGAGGAGCAAAAGAACTGCATAAACTTTAAAGCCTTTTAATAACCATTTTGCTGCAGTTTCTATGAGACTGGTGTATGTTGTGGGAGAAAGCACATGAGGAATTTCACTGCTACCTGGAGAAAGGATCCTCGACGTGGAAGAGAAGTGATACAAATAAAACCAATGAGATTAAGTAAAAACCAAGTATCCCTTAATTCCTAATTGTAAACACCAATAAGACTTTGCAATTTATTTATTTATTTAAAAAATATTATTTCCTAGCTAAATTCATTGAAAAGGCATAGTAAAAATGACCAACCCCGTAGCAATGAGTACTTTCCATATCCGGATTTTTCCTCTAAATTCCATTTTCTACACAAAGGAACCTTAAAAAAAACCTGGCTCACTCCCTCTCTGCAACTGAAAAAAAGGTGGATCTGCAACATCTTGTTAGACAACAAAAAGCTACCAGTGACTACTAGGGTCACCCCAAGAGACTCGAGAGGCTCTTAATGGCCAAACATGGAATATTTAAGCATCAATAATGACAATAATGCAATAAACTGAAACAGATTGTGGGCATGTACATATACCAATGCCCACAGTTATATAATATATATAATTTTATATTAATAACAGTTATTTTATTAATTCTTTGTAGTTCAAATCACAGCACCTGATAACAATCAACAGTTCCCTCCGTTTTGTCATTGCTTTTATTAAAAATAATCAATCAATCAACATTTGAGGTCATTTTATAATGACCTCAAAAAAAAAAAAAACCTAATTGGTCACCTTTGGAGAATGTTACGCAATCAATTTATTATTTTGAAAAGTAGTATATAAAGAGTGAAAAAATAAGCATTTTTCCTAATCAAACTGTTCCTAACGGCAATAAAATTGTTGATGAAAGTAAGTTTATGTTTATAGAAGTATTCCGCCTACTAATGAAGAAATGATACAATACCACCATTTTGCAACCCCTAACGAATGAACAGTTCTGAGCACTACAGATCAATGGCCTAAGCAAACTTTTTCTTTAAATGGACCAGATGGTATATATATCAGGCTTTGCAGGCTGCGTACAATTCTGTCACATATTCTACTTTGTTTTTGAACTTTTATTTCAGTACCACTTAAACGTGTAAAAACTAACATTTGCTCACGGATGTACACAGACAGGCCACAGACCAGATGTGAAGCACGGGCTACAGCTGGCCGAACCCTGGGGCTGAGAGCAACAGAGAGACCGGGTCGAGCACTGCACCGCCTCCTGATGGCAGCACGCACCACCGCCAACCACGGGGGCGTCCCACAGAGTCCTTCAGTGGGTTAAGCAAAAATGCCGCCCAAAATAAATGATATAACTTAGCAAAGAGGGCTCTACATTATTTGTTAGATAACCACATGCTTTGCTCTTACAT
This sequence comes from Carollia perspicillata, assembly GCA_004027735.1. Taxonomy (NCBI): domain Eukaryota; kingdom Metazoa; phylum Chordata; class Mammalia; order Chiroptera; family Phyllostomidae; genus Carollia; species Carollia perspicillata. Next base: position 8,889 of record PVKM010019382.1, read on the forward strand.
TAACAGGTGTCCAGAAACCCAGCAGGCGAGCTTTGAAAGAAAACTATTAATGACAGCCCTCAGCCCCAATGCAGCAGCTGACATTTTCTAGTACTTTCAGGTTCCTCTACAAAACCGATACTCTCTACCCCTAAAGATAAAAATGCGGTAACTACCATTGATCCAGGGAACAGACAGCTTTGAAGCCCCTCCTAAGTTACGAGTGTGACTTCTCCAAGTGAGCCTTTTAATTTTACCCTACGTCAACATAAGCATCAATGCACATTCTAACAACAAACAAAAGATTTGGGATTATCCATATAAATTCTGCCTTTGAACAGATAGTTCAAACTTTATGTACTTATATTAAGCAATCACAAATCATGTTGAGTGGTTACTTAAATAACTTTTCTTGCAGGTGACATGAAAGAACACAGCTCACTAAGCTCCAAAACAGGATCTTTGAAGGCATCAAACACAGTGCTGAGTTCACTGCTTATTTTTATCAAATACTTTTTTATTATTAAGAGAAAATATTTGTTTTCCAGAGGATTAAATCTTTGAAACAGTAAAATTCAATTGGGGAAAAAAGATGATTACATGAACAAAACTTCACCTTATCCATGCAACTTTTCAGAAATGTAATGTGTTAAGGCAAAGTCAAGTAATACTAAACCACACTGCATCCATGTACAGATACCAATACCCGCAGTTACATACTATGTATAATTTTATATTAATGACAGTTATTTTAGTAATTCTTTGTAGTTCAAATCACAGCCCCTGACAACAATCAACAGTTTCCTCCGTTTTGTCGCTGCTTTTATTAAAAATAATCAATCAGTCAACATAGTGCCCATTCATGGGGTTGCCACTTCTCTCAAGAGGCTATCATATTAACAAATTAGTGTAAACCCTTCCACACCTTCTCAGTACACCCTCTCTGTCTCTGACTAGCCTTCGTTCACACACACAGTATAAGGGTTTTACTTTCAAAATCAAAGGGGTAGTATATATTGTTCTGCAACTAATTTCTCTTACTTAATCTCGAGTACAGTTCCAAGTCAGTGCACATAGTTCATTTTTTTAACATAGGCACAGTAATCCGTGCTACTATTGTGCACTTATAGTGAACATGTAAATTATTATACAAACCAGGAACTACTGAAAGAGAGTGCTCTTAATAATTATTCTGGGAGCAGAGGTGTAAATCAGACCCATCCCGAGCTAACTGGAACACAAGATCACTACACTGGAGAGTTATGTCTACTGGCTAGTATTTAAGTGATCTCCAATTTTTTGCTACTACAAAAAATACTTAAATGAGCATCCTTGTACCTATAATCAATCCTTTGGACATGTAAGAGATACCTGTAGGATAGATTTCTAAACTATGTTACTAAGTCAAAAATAATGCACCATCTACAAAAAGACTTTATCAATTTTTATTCCCTTCAACAGTAGACAAAATACATTTCCCCCCTTCCTTTGCTAAAACTGAGTAGATTTTAAGTGTTTACCAAGTTAATGGGCAAACAAATGTTGCTTCAACTTGCACATCACTCGGTATGGGCAGTCAAGTACCTTCTTAACACATTTGCTATTTTCCACGCATTATATATTTGACTGCTTACCAAAGCCTTGACTGTTTTCTAAAAGTGCTTCATCAGAAATAACTGAATTAAAAAGTGCTTTAACTTTGAACAGGAACCAACCTTCGCCACACCCTCATTCCACGCATGGTGAGGTGGACGTCTACGAAGTGAGTGACTTTGCAGCGAAGTGACGCTGGTTTGTCCTGAGTCACCACGTCTCCAAACATTTTCATCTGTAACCAGAAAAAGGAATCTTGCCTCTCAGACTTTTTCTCTACGATATCAAAAACAGTAGCGATCGTACTTTATCAGATTATTTAGAAGTCACTGAGCTAATTCTATCTGTACTCCCACTCCTGTTGTTTACTACATATAATTATGGTCAGTCTTAAAAAGCAAAATTTCCTACTTCTGAAAAAGGAGTGAGGGGGCAAAAGAAATTGTTTTTAATCAAATAAAATCTACTGTCCACTCATGATTATAATCAAGAAACAGTAACATCAAAAGAAAAGTCAAGAAAAACAAAATTAAACAAATGGGACTACTTCAAACTAAAAACCCTCTGTACAGCAAAGGAAACAATCAACAAAATGAAAAGGTAGCCTAGTGAACGGGAGAAAATATATGCAAATCATATATCTAATAAGCAGTTAACATCCAAAATATGAAAAGAACTCATACAACTGAATGGGAAAAAAGTAACATTGAAACATGGGCAAAAGCTCTGACTAGTCCTTTTCCAAGGGAAACATACAGACGGCCATGCACTAGTGCCCAACATCACACTAATCATCGGGGAAACGCACACCAAAACCACAGTGAGTTCATCACCTCGTGCGTGTCAAAAAGACAAGAAGTGAGTGTTGGCTAGAGGCTGTGGGAAAAGAGAACCTTCGTGCACTGCTGGTGGGAGTGTAAACTG
>PVKM010019382.1:11484-24324 GCA_004027735.1 Carollia perspicillata
TAGAATACCATTAAAAAGAAAATGAAAGCATTATCCGGAAAAGATACCTGTACCCATGTTTATGCAGCATTATTTACAATAGCCAACACATGGAAACAACCTAAGTGTCCACCAGTGGATGAATGGATAAAGAAAATGTGGCGCGCGCACACACACACACACACACACACACACACACACACACACACACGAATATTCGTCCACCAAAAGGGTGGGGGGGGGGAAATCCCATCATTTGTGATAACATGGATGAAACTTGACGGTGTTGTGCTAAGTGAAATATGTCAGAGAAAGACAAGTTCTGGGTGATCTCATTCATATGTGGAATCTAAACGAAACAAAACCGAACCACAAACCCAAGCTCACAGATAAAGAACAGACTGATGGTCGTCACAGGTGAGGGTTGAGGGGCAGATAAAATGGGTCTAGGGGCTCAGAATGCAGGAACTTTCCATTATAAGACAAATAAATCACAGGGATGTAATGGACAGCGTGGTGGCCATAGTTAACAAAACTATATTGTGTATTTGAAAACTGCTAGGAGTAGAGATTAACTGTTCTCATCACAAGGAAATTACAAATATGTAGTGATAGATGTTAACCAAACTTACCCTGGTGATCATTCTGCAATATATATATATTATATCAAACCATTATGTTGTGTACCTAATGCAATGTTACATGTCGATTATATCTAACTTAAAAAAGACAGGTGTAGCAAGGTAAGTAGTCTGAAATTCCCAGACACTCTTGAATTACTAAAAAATAGAAAATAAAATTAACTTTTCTCTGTATTTATTTTCTCAATTACTTTATTCATTCTCCAGGCTCCAACTATTAATTGTTAATGATGATGTACAAAAGCCCAAAGCTCTTCCTTCATGTCAACTCAAGCTCAACAAATTAAAACTCAACACCTCTCCCTTCTTATTCCAAATCTTCCTAGGAAGTACTGGTATTTTTCTACTCTAATCTCAAAACATTACTACCTTCTACCTCACCCATTCTCGGGACCAATTATTTTACCAAATTAACTGGCATGGTATCTCTCAAATGTGCCCACCCTCTCCATTCACAGTGCCTCTCCCTTAATCCTAGTGTCTTCACCACATGTAAAGACCACTGTCTCCTAACTCGTCTGTGTGTCTGTCACTCGAGCTTCAAATTCCCCACAGTATATATTCCAAACCTTGTTACACTCTTTTTGCCCTGAGCCCATTCCATTTCATGGAGAAAATACAATCCCTTTTATATAAACTGGACTTTTATTTTTTATACTTCAAAATTTCTTCATTTTCATCTTTCCTCTTTATTTTCTGTCACAGGTGAAAGCATTTGAAACTGCAGTTGTTAAGCTAAAAATTGGTCAAACAGATGGTGGCAGAGTAGGGGGAGGTTACACCTGTCTTCCCCCAGGACCATACCAGTGTAGCAGCTGAAGTACAGAACAATCAACCTAAATAATCACCTGAAGACTAGCTGAACAGAAGTCTTACAGCTAAGGATTTACAGAGAAACCCTCACCAAGACCAACAGAAAGGAGAGAGAAGAGAAAGGGGCTGCCCTGCACCCACATGCAGTAGAGAGAATCCAGAGGGATATTTTGGCTAAGAGGGTTCTCCCCACAGGAGCAAGGGGCTTTAGCCCTGAGCCGAGCTCCCCCACTGGGAGCACCAGAGCAGAGAGGTGCCCACACACTATTAGGCTGTGAAAATCAGCAAGGATTCTGCCTAGTCTTGTGAGAAGGGGGAGGGCTCTCTTGAAGGGCCAGTGCACAGAATTTCAGTTGCAGCACACATCCTGGGCTCTAGCAGAGGGCAGTGGCTCGAAGTGGACCGGAGTCATAGAGAGAAGCCGAGTGGTGTGGCTGCAGGGAGAGAGCTGGAGTGACAGCGGAAAGCAGCCCTGTGCTGGGTCCCTCTCCCACAAAGCCAAGAGACACCACTTTTTTCTGGGTCCAGCTTCCCCCTCCATATAACAGCAGCTTAGGGAGAGAGAATAGCCCTCCCTGCCAAATCCCGGAGGCCCCACCCTTCAGGGTTCTCTGCAGGCAGAGAGCTTGCTGGCCAAATCCAGCCGGACCTGAGGTCCAGCCCTTACTATGGAGCTCCCAATGAAGCTTCAGCAGGCTGGGACAGTGCCAAAATCACAAGGGAAGAGACTGAGTTTGGGGACACAAGTGAGGGCCACTTACTCCCGTACACCTGAGCAGCGCCTCCATTCTTATACAGAGTTCTCCCTCCACACAGCCAAATACAGGGCTGTTTTAGCTGGGTTTACTCTGCTGGTCTCCTCCTGACAATGCTCTGAGACATCGCCCCACAACAGAGGTGCCCAGATCCCAGAGGGTGGTGGCTAGTCTTGGGATACCCTGAGACTTTTGCTAAGTGCCTTCAGGCCCAGCACAGGCATAAAGGTAAACCTGCACCGACCTGCGGAACACAACTTGCCCCTCCCTGACTGAGAATCTATTTTACCCAATTCGCAAACTGCCAGAGGCTCTTCCACTGACTGAGCCTAACCGGCAGCCATGAGGAAGAGGCTAACTCAGGGAGCTGACCTGCCCCCAGGCTCCGTGCTGGTGGAAACCAGCCAAGGTACAAAGCAAGGCCCCACCCGTGCGGACCCAGGCACAGCGGAGGCAACCACAAACTGCAGATCACTTTGAGGCTCCAAACAGGTAGCCCAAGGCCATTCCAGGCAGCATCAGACATTGACTAGCGCCAGAGTCCCTCTCAAGAGGCACCTGAACCAACCCCCCTGGTGGCGGAATCCTGAACACACCAGAGCACAGCCCAGTTAGCTCCACCAGGCGCACACCCAAAGGGAGGTCCCAGCAGGCACCAGACCCCAGCGGGGCCAATTCCACATTATGAGATCAGCCGGCACAAAGCGGCTCATACACTATGTTGGGGGCATCAGTCCTCACAGTCATCCCTACCCACAGAGAGGCCAAGAGCAATCAGGACCCTGCTACAGCAGCAGGGCTAACGTAACCCACACAAGGAACACTGCTGCAGCACCCAGCTCAGGTGGTCAGGGAGACTGCACGATTGAACCCTGCAAGACACCTACTACGTACGGACACCATACCAAGACTGGGAGACACCGCATATCTACCTAACACACAGAGACAAATACAGAGACGCAGCCAAAATAAGGAGACAAGGAAACACGCTCCAAGCAAGAAGAAATCCTCAGAAAAAAAAAAACTAAGTGAAACCAAGCTACCTGATGCAGAGTTCAAAAATACAGTTATACGGAGGTTAAAGAAACTTAGGGGAAGAAGGCATGACTCAGTAAGCATTTCATCAAAGAACTAGTAAGCATAAAAAAGGACACAGAAACCACACGAAGGCAAGACTCAGAAATGAAGAATACCATGTCTGAACAGAAGAAACCAACAGCAGGTAAAGTGAGGCAGATGACCGAACCAATGATTTGGAGGACGAGACAGCAGAACACACTCCAGCAGAGCAGCAAAAAGGAAAAAGAATTTTTAAAAATGAGAAAGTCTAAGGGACCTCTAGGACAACATGAAGAATAACAACATCCATATTATAGGGGTACCAGAAGAAGGGAGCAAAGAATTGGGAGCCTATTTGAAGAAAAGGTCACTATCCTGGTGGAGGAAAAAGACACACAAGTCCAGGACGCACAGAGTCCCAAACAAGATGGACCCAAAGAGGCCCACGCCAAGACACATCATGATTAAAACAGCAAATGTTAAAGACAGAAAGATATTTAAAAATGGTAAGAGAAAGACAGTAACCTACCAGGGAGCTCCCATGAAACTGACAGCTGATTTCTCAACAAAAACATCTGAGACTGGAAGGGACTGGCACCAAGTATTCAAAGCGACAAAACATCAAGGACCTACAACCAAGACTACTCTACCTAGCAAGGCTACCACTTAAACTTGGAGGAAAAATAGCTTCCTAGAAAAGAAAAAGTTGAAGGAATTCATCACCAACAAACCAGCATCACAAGAAATGTCAAAATTTTCATAGGGACAAAAAAACGAGAAAGAAATATAGTAATAAAAATTAAGCCCTGGCTGGTGTGGCTCAGCTGGCTGGAGCATCGTCCCATAACCAAAAGTTCGATGACCAGTCAGGGTGCACGCGGGAGGCAACTAATCAACGTTTCTTTCTCGCTCTCCCTCTCCCTCCCTCTCACTCTTTTTCTCCCTTCCCCCTCTCTCAGATGAGAATAAAATACATCTCTTAAAACAATAAAATGGAAATAAATATGCACCAATCAATAATCACTTTAAATGTACATGGCTTAAATGTTCCAATCAAGTGACAAAGGGTAACTAAAGGGTATATGGCATCCATGAAAGACACACCACAGAATGAAAGATACACACAGATTAAAAGTAAAGGGATAGAAAATGATATTTCATGTAAATGGAAAAAGACAAGCTGCCACAGCCATATATGCATCACACGAAATGGACTTCAAAACAAAGGCTGTAAAAACACACAAAGGAGGTCAATACCTAATGAGAAAGGTATCACTCCAACAAGAGCACAGAACACTTGTAAAAATGTACATACCCACGCCATGGCTGGTACAGCTCAGTGGACTGAGCATGGACCTGCGAACCAAAGGGCGGCCAGTTCCATTCTCAGTCAGGGCACCTGCCTGGGCTGTGGGCCAGGTCCCCGGTAGGGGGCGAGGGACAGGCCACCACATAATGATGTCACCCTCCCTTTCTTTCTCCCTCCCTTCCCCTCTAAAAATAAATAAATAAAATCTTTTTAAAAAAAGTATATACCCAACATAAGAGTACCTAAATCTGTAAAGTAAAAGCTTTCTTAAAGATCTTATTTATTTTTAGAGAGGAGAAGGGAGGGAAAGAAACATCAATGTATGATTGCTTCTACTAGGCATCTGGCCTGCAAACAGGCCATGCCCTCAACTGGGAACTGAACCTGTGACCCTTTGGTTGCAGGCCGGCACTCAATCCACTGAGCCACACTAGCCAGGGCTATGTAAAATACATCTCGAGAGACATAAAGGGAGAAATTGACAGTAATACAGTCACAGTAGGAGATTTTAACACCCCACTGATATCAATGGATAAATCTTCCAGACAGAAAATTAACAAGGGAACAGCAGCTTAAATAACACACTAGACTGGATAGATTTAATTGATGTCATCAGAGCATTTCACCCCAAAAGCAAAACATACATTTTCTTCAAGTACTGATGGAAGATTTTCTAGGATAAACCACATGTCAGGACAAAAAACAAATCTCAATAAATTTAAGAAGATGCAGTCATATCGAGCACCTTCCCTTACCATAATGGTATGAAACTAGTAATCAACCAAAGAACAAAAAACACACCAGAAAAACATGGAGGCTAAATAAAATGTTACTAAACAATGAATGGGCTAACATGAGGTCAAGGAAGAAATCATGTCTTGAAACAAATGAAAATGAGACTACAACACCCCAAAATCTACTGGACACAGAAAAAGCAGTCTTAAGAGGGAAATTGGTAGCATTACAGGTCTATCTCAAGAAACAAGAAAAATCTCAAATAAATAATCAAACCCTGAATCTAAAAGAACAGAAGAACAACAACAAAGGCTAAAGTTGGTAGAAAAAAGGAAATAGTAGAAATCGGAGCAGAAATAAACAAAATGCAGTCCAAAAAAATATATACAGAAAACCAATGAAACCAGAACTAGTTTGTTTAAAAGATCATTGAGATTGACAAACCTTATCCACACTCACCAAGAAAAAGAGAGGAACCAAATAAATAAAATGAGAAATGAAAGAGGAGAAATAACTGACATCAAAGAAATACAAAGGATTGTAAGAAAATATTGTGAATTGGTCACCCAATTCATAAATGGATAAACTTCTAGAAAAATATAATCTTCCAAAGCTAAATGAGGAAGAATCAGAGAATCTGACTAGACAGAATACAACCTGTAAAACTGAAGCAGTCATCAAAACACTCCAACAAACGAAAGCTCTGGACCAGATGGCTTCACAGGGGAATTTTATCCAACATTCTGAGAAGAACTAATACCTCTCCTCAAACTATTTCAAAAAATTTAAGAGGGAAGGGTCCCAAGATCATTTTACGAGTCCAGCATTATCCTAATTCCAAAACCAGATAAAGACAATACAAAAAAAGAATATTATAGAACAATATCCTGGAAGAACTGATGCTAAAATCCTCAACAAAGTACTGGCAAACCAAATACAGCAATGCATCAAAAAGATCATACATCACAATCAAGTGGGATTTATTCTGGGAATGCAGGGTTGGTACAGTTGCAAATCAATTAATGTGATTCACCACATAAACAAAATGAAGGATAAAAACCACATGATCATATCAATAGATACGGAAAAAGCATTTGATAAAACCTAGCACCCACCTATAATAAAAACTCTCAGCAAGTGGGAAACGCCCCGCCAGCACCATCACACTCAATGGGCAAAAACAACAAGCATTCTCCTTAAGATTAGGAACAAGGCAGGGATGTCTGCTTCACCTCTCATTCAACACAGTACGAAAACTCCCAGCCACGGTAGTGACTCAAGGAAAAGAAATCAAAGGCATCCAAATTGGAAAGGAAGTAGTTACACTGTCTTATTTGCAGATGACACGATACTGTACACAGAGAACCCCAAAGATTCCACCTAGAAATGACTAGAATAAATAAATTCACTAAAGTAGCAGGATACAATATTAATATCCGGAAATCAGTTGCATTTTTATATGCCAATAATGAACTGACAGAAATAAAAGTTAAGAAAACAACCCCATTCGTGATTGCTTCAAAAAGAATAAAATACATAGGAATACACCTAACCAAAGGTGTAAAAGACCTGTATTCAGAAAACCATAAGAAATTGAAGATACAAATGACTGGAAGCACATATCATGTCCATTAATTGGAAGAAACAACATCATTAAAATGGCCATACTACCCAAAGCAATCTACAGATTCAATGCCATTCTTATCAAGATTCTAATGACCTATTTCATACAACTAGAACAAATATTTCAAAAATTTATATGGAACCACAGAAAGTCCCCACATAGCAACAGAGATCCTTATTTAAAAAAACAAAGTTGGAGGAATCACTTTACTTTACATTTACATTATAATATGAAACTATATTATAATGTTACAGCAACCAAAACAGCATGGTACTGGCATAAAAACAGACACATGGATCGATGAGACAGAACAGAGAGCCCAGAAACAAACCGCCAAGTTTATAGTCAGTTAATATCTGACAGAGGAGGCAAGCACATACAATGGGGTAAAGACGGCTGATTCAATAAATGGTGATGGGAAAATTGGACAGATGCAGAAAAATGAAATTAGACCACCTTCTCATACTATATGTAAGAATAAACTCAAAATGGGTTAAAACTTAAATATAAAATGAGAAAATATAAAACTGCTAGAAAAAAACATAGGCAGTGAAATCTCAGCCATTTAGCTTAGCAATATTGTTTCTGATAGAGCTCGGGCAAGGAAAGCAAAAGAAAAAATAAATAAATGAGACTACGTCAAACTAAACAGTTTTTGCACAGCAAGAGAACCATCAAAGGAAACAAAAAGACAACCTACTGAATGGGAAAACAATCTGCCAAAGATACATCCAATAACAGTTAACCTGTATTTAGCCAACATTTCTAATAACCTCACACAACACAACACTGAAAAATCAAACAAAGTGTAGAAAAGACCTGAACACATACTTCACCAAAGAGGACATGCAGACGGCCAACAGACATGAAAAGTAGCTCGATGTCACTAATCATCAGGGAAATGCAAACTAAAACCACAATGAGATATGTCACACCTGTCAGAATGGCCACCATAAATAAACGAACATACGAAGACTGCTGGAGAGACGTGGAGAAAAGGGAACACTTGCACACTGTTGGTCAGAATGCATATTTGTGCCACTGTGGAAAACAGTATGGATTTAACTAAAAAAATTTAAGACAGATTTGCCTTATGACCCAGCAATTCCACTTCTGGGAATCTATCCAATGAAGTCCCAAACCCTAAAACAAAACACTATATGCACACCCATGTTCACTGCAGCATTATTGTTTTTTCTTTTTTTTTTAAACATATTTTATTGATTATGCTATTACAGTTGTCCCATTTTCCCCCCTTTACTTCCCTCCATTCTGCACACCCTCTCCCACTCGCATTCCGCCCTTTAGTTCATGTCCATGGGTCATATATATAAGCCCTTTGGCTTCTACATTTCCTACATTATTATTAACCTCCCCCTGTCTATCTTCTACCTACCATCTATGCTACTTATTCTCTGTACCTTTTCCCCTCTCTCCCCATCTGCTTTCCCACTGATAAGCCTTCATGTGATCTCCATTTCCATGATTCTGTTCCTGTTCTAGTTGTTTGCTTAGTTTGTTTTTGTTTTTGATTTTGATTGTTCTTAGTAACTGTGAGTTTGTTGTCATTTTATTGTTCATATTTTTGATATTCTTCTTTTTCTTAGGTAAGTCTCTTTAACATTTCACATAATAATGGCTTGGTGATGATGAACTCCTTCAACTTGACCTTATCTGGGAAGCACTTTATCTGCCCTTCCATTCGAAATGAGAGCTTTGCAGGATGGAGTCATTTTGGATGTAGGTCCTTGCCTTTCATGGCTTTGAATACTTCTTTCCAGACCCTTCTTGCCTATAAGTTTTCTTTTGGGAAATCAACTGATAGTCTGATGGGAACTCCTTTGTAGGTAACTATCTCTCTTTCTCTTGCTGCTTTTAAGATTCTCTCCTTATCTTTAATCTTGGCTAATGTAACTATGATGTGCCTTGGTGTGTTCCTCCTTGGGTCCACCTTCTTTGGGACTCTCTGAGCTTCCCGGACTTCCTGGAAGTCTATTTCCTTTGCCAGATTGGGGAAGTTCTCTTTTATTATTTGTTCAAATACGTTTTCAATTTCTTGCTCTTCCTCTTCTCCTTCTGGCACCCCCATGATTTAGATGTTCGAACGTTCACAGTTGTCCCAGAGGTTCCTAAGCCTCTCATTTTTTTTATTCTTGTTTCTTCATCCTGTTCTGGTTGAATGTTTCTTTCTTCCTTCTGGCCCACACCATTGATCTGAGTCCCAGTTTCCCTCCCATCACTGTCAGTTCCCTGTCACTGTTGGTTCCCTGTACATTTCCCTTTATTTCACTTAGCATAGCCTTCATTTTTTCATCTAATTTGCGACCATATTCAACCAATTCTGTGAGCAACCTGATTACCAGTGTTTTGAACTGTGCATTTGATAGGTTGGCTATCTTTTCATTGCTTAGTTGTATTTGTTCTGGAGCTTTATCTGTTCTTTCATTTGGGCCATTTTTTTTTGTCTCAGCACACCTGTTACATAGTAAGGGGCAGAGCCTTAGGTGCTCACTGGAGCAGGTCAACCCACACCACTGCATTGTGATGCTCTTTGTGGGGGAGGGGTCCAAGAGGGAACAATGGTGCTTACTCCCCTCTCTGCTGGATTTCAGTCCCTTCCACCACTTCACCCAAGCAAACTGGGCCCTTCAGGTGCTGACTGCCGTGTGGGTGAGTTTGTGTACATTCTAGGACACCGTGAGTCTCTCCAACGAACTTTCCTGTGAGGCTAGGAGTTTCTCCTACTGCTGCCTCAACCCCCACAGATGTTTTCAATCAGTGGTTTGAGGTTTTATTTCCCCCGCACTGGAACCCTGGGTTGCATGGTCCGCCCCACTCCCCAGCTGTTTCTCCTGGTTTATCTGCACCTGAACGTGCGGACCTGTCCACAATCCGCCACCTCGCCAGGCCCTCCAGCCACTGCCTTGCCACAAGTCCTCTCCACCTGGCTGCCCATCTCCGCCCCTCCTACCAGTCTGGATGAATGTTTCTTCTTTAACTCCTTGGTTGTCATACTTCCATATAGTTCAATTTTCTGACAATTCTGGTTTTTTGTTTTTAAATCTGTTGTTGTCCTTGTTTTGGTTTTGCAAGGAGGCACAGTGTGTTTACCTCCACCTCCACCTTGGCCAGACCACTGTGGCATTATTTGCAATAGCCAGGACATGGAAGAAGTGACCCACGTGTCTGTCAATAGATGAATAGATTAAACTAAGTAGTGATACAAACATACAATGGAATATTACTCAGCCATTAAATTATAAAATCTTACCAATTTCCGACAGCATGGCTGGATTTAGAGGGTATTATGCGAAATGAAATAAGTCAGTCAGAGAAAGACACATACCATATGATTTCACTTATATGTGGAACCTAATGAAGAAAATAAACTCACAAACAAAATAGAAACAGACTAATAAATACAGCAAATAGTCTGATGGTTGCCAGATGAGAGGGGGTTTGGGTGCTGGGTGAAGAAGTGAAGGAATTAAAAAGTATAAGTTGGTAGTTACAGAGGAGTCACAGGGATGCAATTTACAGCACAGAGAATATAGTCAATAATACAAGGGGGCACCCGAAAAACTGGAATTATCTTCTGGGGGGCAGGCCCCTCGCAGCACAGGCTTCCCACATTAGGTGAGTGTTCTAGGAACCCCTCTGTATCAGTGCACCAGCTGGTGTTGTTGTGAGAGGCTGAACTGAGCTTCGGTGACAATTTCTTTACAACTCTTTCAACGCATTTGCCCATTTCATGGTGGGTGGTTTATCAGCGCACCTGCCCACCCCAAGTGGAGTGTTCAGCAGTTTTTGACCAAGAACAGCATGACCCCCTGCCCCACCCTCCCCATTCACCCAATCTCTGCCGGAGGGAATTTTTCCCCCAGATGAAAACGGTCCTCAAAGGGAAACGTTTTGCTGATGTGGGAGAGGTGAAACAAAAAGTGGCAAAAGCACCAAAAGGCATCAAAATCGACGAGTTCGAAAACTGTTTGGAACAGTGGAAAAAACATCTCAATAGGTGTATTGCATCCAATGGAGAGCACTCTGAAGGTGACTGAAGTTTAAACATGTAAGGATAAATATCCCATTTTTAATAAGTAAATTCTAGGATTTGGGGGGTCCATCTTCATATTGTACTAACTGTGTATGGGGCCAGGTGGGTACCTGAAATATGGAGGGGACCACTCTGGGTGAAGTGCATGACTGTCTAACCATTATGCTGCTGCACACCTGAAACTAACGCAAGATAATACTGAATGTACAGTGTAACTGGAAAAAATTTAAATGCTTAAAAAATTGCTTTGGGTAAGTATGGACATTTTAATGATGGTAATTCTTCCAATCCATGAATAAGGTACATGCTTCCATTTGTTTGTATCTTCCTTAATTTCTTTCTTCAGGGTTCTATAGTTTTCTGAGTACAGGTCTTCTACCTCCTTGGTTAGATTTATTCCTAGATACTTTATTTTTCTTGTTCCTATAGCAAATGAGATATTTTTCTTAGATTCTTTCTGATATTTCAGAGGGCCCACAGACATAGGAAAAGATGCTTGACATCACTAGCCATCAGAGATGCAAATTACAACTGCAGTGAGGTATCATCTCATGCCTGTCCGAATGGCCATCGTTAATAAATCAACAAACAACAAGTGCTGGCGAGGATGCGGAGAAACGGGAACCCTAGTGCACTGTTGGTGGGAGTGCAGACTGGTGCAGCCACTGTGGAACACAGTAGTGAATTTCCTTAAAAATCTAAAACTGGAATTGCCTTTTGACCCACTGATTACACTGCTGGGAATATATCCTAAGAATCCAGAAACACCAATTCAGAACAAGTTATGCACCCCGTAATTTCACAATGGCACTATTACAATAGCCAAGTACTGGAAACAGCCTAAGTGCCCATCAGCAAGTGAGTGTATCAAAAACCTGGTACATTTACACAATGGAATAGTACATGGCATAAAGGAAGAAGGAGCTCCTACTTTTTGTGACAGCGTAGCTGGAACTGGAGAGCTAAGTAAAGAAAGCCAGTCAATGAAAGACAAATGCCATATGATCTCACCTATAAGAAAAATCTAATGAACAAAATGAACCAACAAACAAAATAGAGCCATGGGCATGAAAACATGGAACAGACAAAAAGTGACCAGAGGGGAAGGGGCAGGAAGGAGGGCTGTAATGATGGACAGAAGGGAAGAGACAAGACAGACAGAGACCACGTATGAATGACCCACACACGTGGACATCAGTGTGGGAACCGACTGTGGGAGTGGGGTGGGCAGAGGAGGGCAAAGAGGGAAAGATTAGGACAACTGCAATAGAATAATAAAAAATGACTAAAAAGCAAATTTAGAAAATTGGTCAAATATCAGCAATTTCACATAGCTCAACGCTAAAAGAGTTATACATCCTTTGCTTCCTCCATCTCTCTCTTCGGTATCCTTTTTCCCTACATTTTCATCAGTAGTTTATTTCCTCATTTGAAATAACTCTCTTGTTCCCCCCCTGCTCCCATTCAGTCTCTTCCTTTCTGTTGGATCTTTGCCCTGATCCACAAAAATGCATTCTGTCAAACTTTTTAAAAAGGTGTTCTTTAGTCTCTCCTATAATCTTGTTTACACCTTGAGACACTCTCTTCTCTCACTCCTTCCCTTCACGGCCAAACTTCCTGAAGCAGCAGTCTGCACATCCTGCCTTCGTCTTCCTCATTTTCCCTTCTCTAACATTTTAGATTCTCGCTTACCCATTCAGGGGCTCCGCTGAAACCTGTTCCAGAGCTACCAGCAATCTCCACTTGGCTAAAAACATCAAAGGCCTTTCACTGCGCAAGTCATCCGGTGTTTCTTTTTAGCAGACGCCCCTTGAAACTCTCTCCTCTGTCAGAGTGCACCTTCCGAACTCTTTTTAATTTCCTCCACCTTT
>PVKM010019383.1:0-24259 GCA_004027735.1 Carollia perspicillata
CTCAGCCCCTGCTGACGGCGTCACCTAGGCTCAAACGTATTTACCGTCTCTGACTTGGATGGGTACTGAGGGGTTACCAGATATTATCCAGGACGCTGAGCTAAATTTTAATTTCAGAGGAATAAAAAACAATTTTTAGGGCAGGCATGTCCCTGATATTGCTTAATATGGCAGTGCTATTACTTAGGCCATTTCTGCTTCTACAGGTATTTCTCTTTTTTTCTACGTAATTAATTTATTTTATTTGAGAGATCCACCCTCTTTTTGGTACTTCTAATAGTGCCCATTCTCCAGTGCCCTGGTGGGAGTCCAACCCATTCCAAACTGTTTAAATTCACATTATGACTTAATTTGATGGAAAGTGGTGGGAATTTGAGTAGATTGTTATTTTGGGGGGCCGTATATTTTTGGAAGACTCCTTCCTGAACCTGCAGTTCCGTTTCCCAGACCTCATCCTTTGCATGTCACTCTCTTAATCTTGTCACATATATATTCCATTTGTCTCCTTAACCTATTTAGTGTTTTCTTTTAAATTGACTCATCCTTTTATTTAAATACCATAAATGGAAAACTAGGATCATTTACCAAGAAAATAGTTTAAGGTAAATAAAGAGAAAACATTCCTATTAAGTCATAGAATATTAACTTAGGGCTCACGTAAAAATCACTGGGTGTGCCACCAACAGTGCCCGTCAAATACAATACTGACTAATGCAAACTCCCTGCCAATTTGGGAATCCCCTACATGACCTTTGTGGATAGGTGATCCATGAACTTCTCCTTGAATACCTCCAGTGACGGGGAACTCAGTACTTTGCAAGGTTTTGATTCATTTTTGAGCACCTTTTTATTAAATATTTCTACTTTATGTTGACCCATATTGGCCTCCCAGAAATAGTCAGACATTGGTTCCATTTTTCCCCCTGGGACCCCACACACTAAGTTTGCTCCATTGGCATTCATTCGTGCATTCATTTGTTCAACAAATATATTTGAGTACTTACGTGACAGCATGAGTGCTTATTATTTCAGTCTTATTGAGAGAAGCAAGGATGCACTTGGAATATAGTGTGGTAAGGTCTGGATGAAAAGGGCCTAGACTGGAGGTGGGGTGTGTTCAGGAACCCTTATTCATAGGGGAATGAGAGAGCTGCGTGTGTTTGGGGAAATACAAGGCTGGAGTGAGAAGGGGAGAAAGGAGCCTGGGGTGTTAGAAAAGGCAGTAGTCGAGCAGACCGGTTGAGTGAGCCTCCTAGCCCTCCATTAGCACAAGGACTCACTTCCTATAAAAGTTTCATGTACAAGTTCTCATTTTTTCAAAAGAGCCCTGGAGAGTTAGTCAGGACAGGACTTATTCTCTCCATTTCACAAGTAAGGGCACTGAGGCCGAACAGATTGCTGGCAGACTTGCCGCCGATACACAAGGAGGAGCTGGGTCTTTGTGTTCTGTAGCCACACACCCATTTTTGTTTCCTGGTGCCCCCAGCCCCAGTCCCACAGGTCCAGGATGACCCCCTCTGCCCCACTGAAGAAAACTTCACATTCTTGGAAAGCACCTTTGAATCTTTTCTCTTGATTCAACTTAATTTTCCCAGGACCGACCATGAAACAAATCTCCGCGATCTAGAGTTGAGCGTTCTTTGCTCCCTTTCTTGCAGAAGGTGTTGGCTCATGAGGGTATGTTGAACCCAAGATGACCCCTTCTTTTGAAGATTTAGCCTTCCCACAGCAAGGAGGAGAAATAGTGCTAGGAGAACTGAGGGACACCAGGGAAGGCTCCCTGGAGGAGGTGGCCCTGAGCAGGTTTGGAAGGATGAATAGGAGCTGGGCCTGAGGAGACGGGAAGATCCGGCAGACGGATATGCTGCGTCTTCTCCCACTCCAAACATCGAGCTGGGCCCCAGCACACGTCCCCCGCCATAGATGTTACTGCAACCTATCAACTAATTAAAGGTGCTACATTGACATGAGGAGACATGATTTTTGCAGTGTGGTAATTAAAAGGCAGTTGGCTTCACAGCTGTGATCACATGAAAGTGCTTCTTACCCCTAGAGACATCAGCTGAAAGCGAAGTGCAAAGGAGCTGAGGAAACCAGAGAGGTTTCTAATGTAATTTGTTAATTTCCTGCATTTGTCACCTGCCCCGCTGTGAGGGGGAAATGGAACATTTTACCCGAGGTTTAAGAGAATTAAAGACATACATTCTAATTGTACACGATTAGACAAGAAGTAGAACCATTACTATTTTTTTAAATTAACAAACCATTTGAAACCCCTAGATTCGAATTCAGAAGGCCTAATTTAGAATGACGTCTCTGCCCCGGGGGCAGCCATGGCTCTGTGAGCAAGCCCTTGGCCCCACGGAGCCTTCTCGTCTGTGAGGTGCGCACACTCCACCCTGCCTTGCTTGGGGTTGTGGTATCATGGAGGGGAAGGACTTGATCTGTTAAAAGGCCTTTCATAGTTGTGAGAAATCCCACCCAGTCTCCTAACTTCTAAGTCTAGGAGTTGTGATTTGACATTAGTAATCACTGATTGGGCGCCTGTGCTGCTCCCAACCTCACAATCCCCCCCGAGAGACAGGTGTGCGTCTCCCTGGGTTACAGAGAAGGAAACACGTCCCCCAAAGTGAAGTGGTGTTCCCGAAGCTGCCTGGTGAGGGGCTGGCATTTGGGCCCAGGCTGTCCAAGCTGAACCCCCAAATTCTCACGGACCCGACTGCACTCTCAGCATTGATTTGGTTTTGCTGTCTCTTAATTTTATTCCCGCTTTTGAGTTTAAAAAAGATAGAGTATTTGAGGAAGTAATATTTGTTTTTCAGCCTTCTTTATGTGAAATAATGATACAGATGCTGAAGACGGAAATGAAGAAGGAAACAAAAATCACAGACTGCCACATAACCAAAAAATTGTATCTTAGCAAAAAAGCTAAATTATTTTACAACATACTATTTACAAATAAATAAAAGCCATTTCTTAAGCTAAGTGATGGGCAGTTGGATATTGGTTTTGTTATTACTCCTTCAACTGAACATGCATATTTCATACACTTATATATGTAGTTTGTATTTTATAGTAGAAATTTGAAAAGGAAAAATGTGAAGAATTTTCTCTTGAATAAAAAAAAATCACATGTGTCCTGGCTGGCATAGCTCAGTGGATTGAGCGCGGGCCTGTGAACCAAACGATTGCAGTTCGATTCCCAGTCAGGGCACATGCCTGGGTTGCCGGCCAGTTCCCAGGAGGGAACGCACAAGAGGCAACCACACATTGATGTTTCTCTCCGTCTCTCCTTCCCTTCCCCTCTAAAGATAAATAAATAAAATCTTTTTTAAAAAATCAAATGTACCTTCGAGTTGTGCTTCACATAATTGAATTGGGTCATTCTGGGGAATCAAAAGCCCAATAAGCCACTGACGCTGTACGACTGTTTTTCTTTTAGGCAAATTTTATTTTTCTTCTCCCTTCTGCCTACTGCCCCAGTTATCTTCTCAGCTCCTACCCACGGCCTCCCCAGGAGTCCGCCTTGCATGTTTGAGAGAGAACTGTGTGCCAAGAACAAAATTCCCAAGTTTAAGGCCTGGCCTCTCCACTTGCGAACAGGTGACTTTGAGCAAGCCACCCAACCCCTCTGAGCTTCAGTTTCCTCATCTGTTAAATGAGGATAATACAGTCTGCTCTACCTATATCATGTGGTTTTGTGAAGGTCAGAGTTAGACTAAAGAAGTACCCGTGCTTTGAAAAAAAATTTAAATGATTTTTTTATTGTTGTTCAAGTACAGTTGTCTCCATTTTGTTTGGAAAAATTTTTATCGCGGAGAAGCAGCATAGAAGTCTATGGGATGAGCGAAGGCTTGGGAAGTCAGTCTCCCTGCTCTGCCAGTTGCTTGCTGTGTGAGCAAATGCAAGTGACATAACCTCTCTGAGCCTCAGTCTCTTCATTTGAAAAATGCGGATCACAACAGCGCCTACCTACCTCGCAGAGTCGCTCTGCGTATTAAACGAGAATGCGAATGCCAAGCCCCTGGTGCAGTGCTCGCCCCACGGCGGGTGCTCAGTCTGCCGTACCTTCAAGGAGTCAGGATATCTGAGCTCGAATCCCAGCTTTGCCCCTTGCTATCTGTGGGGCATCAGACAAGTCGTTCTACTTGCCTGAGCCTCAGTTTCATCACCAGGACACAAAGATAATATTGCCTTCAAAAATGGTTGTGAGTTCCCAATAAGAGTGTGCCCTTGGGAATGGGTGGTAAAAGCTGAGCCACTGTGAACCTCTGAGTGATTAAACACTAAACCTCAGCAACAGGAAGGCGAGATGAATGCTCCCCTAGTGGTTCCAGCCCTACTCTCCCTGACTATGGAGGTTTCAGACCTCAGGACAAGCCTACACACGATGCCCCGGAGCAGGCCTTTTGTGAGTGTGGGGCCTCCAGAACTCACCCAACCGCCAGGCATTCACTTTCCCTCATTAACTCCGGAGATGCTTCGCAGCCGCTCCCCATCACATTAATCTCGCAGGCATCTATGTTGAGGCACTTTGTGTCCAAACAGTGTTTCTCCAGGGCTT
The DNA here is from genome assembly GCA_004027735.1 of Carollia perspicillata. Classification (NCBI taxonomy): domain Eukaryota; kingdom Metazoa; phylum Chordata; class Mammalia; order Chiroptera; family Phyllostomidae; genus Carollia; species Carollia perspicillata. The sequence continues at coordinate 4,565 of PVKM010019383.1, forward strand.
GGGCACAGCGGTGACCTGGCGCAGACCTGAAGTGGACCCGAGTTCCCAACGCACACAGCCTGGCGCCTTTGTACACCTCCTGGCACTGGCCACAAACAGGGTTTTGTCAGAAGCTTCCTGAGAAAGTTGCGTTCCATTCATCTCGGCTGAAAGGAACCCTCGATGACAAATAACTCCCTCATTTAATTACAGAAACAGTCAGCAAAGCCATGGAAAAAGATTAAACGGAGCAGAGAAAAGAGCAAGCCTCAACCACTCCTCCCCTCTCGCTCCTGGCCCCTGTTTCTCACCTAGGGTTTAGCAAGTAGGGCTGCTCTTGGCTGTACTTGCCACTGAAAAATGGTTTATTTCTGCAGAAAAGTTCAACTCAGAGTCCCCAGACCAGGTAAAGAATGAATTGCATTTAGGCAAGAATTCATCAGTGGCTGGGAAGTTAATCAAGATTCTGAAGCCAGTAGGTGTATTTACATTTTATATCCAGGCTTATATCTGCAAAGAGGAGTGAGGCACCACGGCAATTATCTGAATAAATCAGATTAAATGAAACACACACCCACACAAAACTAACAAACTCCTTAATCCTTGTCCTCCGTTGTTGGAGAGGGAAGCATAGAATTTTGTCATTGCAAGAAACCTTTGAAATCTTTAGACCAATCCACCTACAGAGAACATCGACACCTACAGAGGGAAAGCTATTTGCCCTGTGCTCACAGTCACAGAGGTGGAGTTCAGCCTGGTTTCCCAGCTCCCTAAAGTGGCCTTACAGACACGTCAGCTCTCCACTTCTCTCTCTCTGCCCTTGGGCGCGCAGTGTTCAACATGCAGACCCTAAGCTCTGACAGAATGTTCTGCAACCGGCCACAGCTTCCCACCCAAAGACAGGCACTGATGGCTCTCTCCCCTCCCCACCCTGCTGGGTAAGAGCATGTTTCCCCAGAATCTCCAGGGTCAACTGTGCCCACCGTGGGAACTCGCCATGTTGGAGAGAGTCTGGAAGCCTTGGAATAAGCCATCTCTTCCCACTGTTGCCAGGTCTCAGAAGGAGGAGCAAGCCCTAGATCATCGTCCTGTCTCATCTGGGACTGACAGCCCACAGCTGGTTGAAGACAGAGAACTGGGTATGAAGTCAAAGGGCCAGTTCCGTGTGTCCCATCCTGACCTGACACAGCTGTGTCACCTTTCTGGGCCACGGTTTCTACAGCTATAAAATGGATGGTAATTCCTACCTCAGAGAGCCAAGCGGCTCTAAGATTCACTGACATTCCAGAAGTTTGGAGGCTTCGCCTGTGATAAAGTGAATGGAGCTGGATTGAGGCAACCCTACCAAACTTGGCCTCCTGGCGTTCTGAATCTTGCCTCATGGAATAGCACTTGTCCTAAAACAGCGGGCGGGCCTTTTCTTCTGTCGCCCACAACCTGAGGTAGAGACCCAGGGCGTTCACCAATCAGAAAATTGGACAGCTGTGCCTCTCTCTGCTCACAGTTGCTGATCTTGGAGGCAACCAAGAGGCTTTTTCTCTTTATTCTCATCTATCTTTTTAAATTTAAGCAGAGCTATAAATTTCTAGGAAAACAACTGGTCAGGAAGAGGGCGGGAGGGCACTAGGAGTGCATTGTATCCTGGGAAGCAGAAATCTCCCAAGTAAGGTTTTATGGGCAAGAGAGAAAAACCCTGGCAGCCGGGTATGATTTAAGGCGCCACGTTGATCAAGAGTGCCAGGAAACCGGGCACCAAGGGGAAGTGTGTCGCACAACAATGCAGAACAGCATAAGGTGAGAGCCGACTGGACACGAAAACCCGTCCTCAAATACTTAGTCTCCGGTTTTCTGAGAAACATCCTCACTTATAGTGTAAATAGATCGAAAACAGGGTCAAGGGCAATTCACACAGTGTGTCTTTTGATAAGCCGCGTCTGAAAAGGCCTGCCTGCTTTTGAGGATGAATGTATCGAGAACACCTACCACTCAGCCTTTGATACAGCACGGCGAACGTAATCAAAGGCACACAACACCCAGGCGGAGTGCAGGAAGAATCTACTTCTGAAAATGATCTATTTTTTTCCCCATGAGAACATATTTTTTTTATTTTTTTTATTTTAGCTGTTGTTCAAGTACAGTTTTCTGTCTTTTACTCCCATCCCAGTCCACCCCACAGTGCTCCTCACCTCCCTCCCATTTCCACCCCCCTTAGTGTTTGTCCATGTGTCCTTTATATTTGTTCCTGTGACCTATTTTTTGTAGGAGAAAGAAGAAAAGTTTGGAAAGCTGTTTAGTATCCTCAATCATATGCAAGAAAGCATGGTCTCCATGAAATAGCCTCAGATAACAGGATGGGGTTAAAAGGGATGTGACCGTAAAGAATTACTGGGGAACTGAAAGCGTCAATGACACAGTAAACATGCGTTAGAGACAATAAAGCTTAAAACCGAGGCCATTGAAAAGCAAATCCGCAGACCCTCGGAACAGACGAGCTGAGTGGCTGACTGTGGCTGTTCAGCTGCTCAGCTGCAGTGCAGTCAGATGCTAATCAAGTGCCACCTCACCCAGAATGACGAGCAAAAATTAGGAAGTCAGATAGTACCAACTAATGGCCAGGGAGAGACGAGATAAAACCCCTTGTGAAACTGAATATACACGTACCCTGTAATAAAAGAGACCGAATAAGAGAAGACGCTGTTCCAGGATGTGGAGGACAAGGCCCAAGAGGTGAAACCATGGAAGAAAATCTGAGATATGGATTTGGAGAGTGTAAAGACAACACATAAATAATTAGGTGTTCTGGAGGACAGAAAAGTATATGGATATAATATAAATATATAGTAAGTACATTAGTATATGTTACATATAATACTACATATAGTATATATAAATCTATACATATATACTATATAAATTGTTAATAGAATGAGGACAGTTTGCACGACATCGATGTAACCTGGCAGCCAAGGAGAGTGGACTGGAATGCACATGCGTGAACAGTGATGACTTCACTGTACTAGCCAGTGGGGGAGGTAGCTGTCATCGAGTGAGCTTGTGTACTGCGTGCCTGTCACATTGAAAATGACTGAGCAAGTAGAGCAGTGAATCTGCATCAGATTTTGCGTTAAGCTTGAACATTCCTCCATGGAAACTATTCGGATGATTCAGAAGGCTTTTGGGGACAATGCAATGAGTGCAGCGAAAATATAAGTGTGGCAGAAACACTTCAAAGATGGTCGAGAGCCTGTTGAAAGTGATTCACATTCTAGAAGGTCTACGACAAGCAGGACACCTGAGAATGTTGAATGTATACAGAATCAACAAAGATCAGCAACTGACAGTGTGAGAACCAGAAGCTGATCTGGGGATTCCAAAAACTCCCGTGTCTGAGATTTTGATGCAGGATCTCGGCATGAAATGTGTTGTGGCAAAATTTGTTCCAGGGCTTCTGCTACCAGGGCTGAAGGAACATCATGCTGCAGTTGCTAATGACTTGATTCAAACTGCTACCAATGAGCCAGATTTCCTTGAGAAGGTCATAACCAGAGATGAATCATGGGTCTACAGCTGTGATCTGGAAAGAAGGCGCAGTCATCCCAATGGAGGTCGCCTGATTCTCCACACCTGAAGAAGGCCTGGTACAGTCGCAGCAAGGTCAAGACCATGTTAACTGTGTTTTGTGACTGGGCAGGTGTTGTTTATCATGAATATGCCTCTCTAGGCCAAATGTTAATAAGGAGTAACTACCTCCATGCTCTTTGTCAGTTGAGAGATGCAAGACGACAAAAATGGCCACAGCCCTGGGCAACTGGCGATTGGCAGCTTCATCATGACAATGTGATCACTCATGCACCATGTCTCGTGCAAGAGTTTTTTGGCAAAACATCAAATCACCCAGGTGACTCAGCCCTGCAACAGCCCAGATTTGGTGCCCTGTGACTTCTGGCTTTTCACAAAACTAAAATCACCTTTGAAAGGTCATTTGGGAAACTACAACAGGGCAGCCGGTGGCAATTCCAACAAAGGATTTTGCAGGGTGTTTTGAATGGTGGAAGAGATGCTGCGAGCATTGCGTGAGGTCCCAAGGTGCCTGCTTTGAAGGGGACGAAGACGTCACTGACCTATGTACGATGTTTCTTGTATCTGGTATCTTCTTCAATAAATGTCTCTATTTTTCCTATTACATGGCTGGATACTTTATGGGCACACCTCAAGAATATATGATATATATGTGCATATATTTTATGAATCAAAAGACTTGGGTGTATAGATTGAAGAACTCCCTGTGTCCCAGAAGAGTGCCACAGCCAGACTTATCTTAGCAATTTTTTTGAATTCTAAGAATAAAGGAAAAAAATTTTTGTAGCATCCAGGAAGAGAAAACCAGATACCTACAAATGAGCAGCCATCAAACGAGCCCCAGATTTATCTTCCACATCACTTTGTAGTTTCAAAGGGCAAAAGTGGTAGCCCAAGAATTTGACGCCCACCTAAATTCTACCGTGTGTCAAGGCATCAGAGGGTCCTTCTCGGCACGTTTTCAACCCCATACTGTTCTTCGGAATATTAAATGCTATTCCAGAAGGTTGAAACACGAAGCAAGGCTAATATATCCAGAGTGGAGAAGAGTAGATATATGGTCTGAATATCAAAAGGGACAAAGGAAACCAAAAGGAAGCATTAAAAAGGGTAAGACTGCTAACGATGATAAATGCAAAACCAAGTATTTAATACAGCAGTAAGCATATATATTTAAAGTTTATTCATGTACCCTTTTCAAGGTATATACTTTAAACTGATCTTTTTAAAATTGTTATTCTATTACAGTTGTCCCAGTTTTTCCCCCTTCGCCCTCCTCAGCCCAGCCCAGCCCCGGCTCCCACTAAAAACAATCCTAATAGATTACCTATAGGAGGAGGATCAGCACTGTGGCAGGTGGATGCAGGCAAAAATAAGGTAACAGGTTTAGTATCAATATCAAGCAGGATATGATATAAAACAACAGGCAAAAATGACAAAGTGTTTATCTTGAAAGATATTTTAATCCTTAGTTTACTCACGATGATCTCTTTGGTGCCTGATGTCTGCACGAGGCAAGGGTATGCACTGACTGCTGACAAATAACAATTGTGATGAACATTTATGCTCAAAACAACGTAACATTAAAGGGTGTGAAGCAAAAACTGCTGAAATACAGGCACATGATGAAATTTTCAGGGACAATGGGAAAAACTTAATAAACCTTTCAGTCTTTGACGGGTTAAGTAAATAAAAATACAAAGCATGGGATAATATAATCGGTTAGTTTGATTATACCACTTATGCGTCAGTAGTCTGATCACTTTACAGTTTACAACTGGAGACCCCGTCTGCTTTCTCGGCCATCATGGAACTTTTACAAAAACTGATTGTACATTAAGTCACAAAGAAAATCTCAGTAAAGTCTAAAAGCAGACACTGTACACGCTAAATTCTCAAAACAATGCAGTAAAAACCAGAAGTCACAAAGCTATAAAATAAATTTAAAAGTACTGTCTGAAATAAATCCTTGGTTTAGGGATTAACTCAAAACCTCAATCACAGCATGCTTAGAAATGAACTTGGTTTTCTGAAATAAGGCAGGAGAGCCCAGAAAGGTTGGGTCTTTCAAGCGAGGCCCCCAGTGCGACAAGCCTTGTGTTTCCAGTCGCTAAGTGACTGCGACGGGGAGGAAGACTGGCAAACCCGCAGGAGGCAGGGGCGCCGCCATCAAGTGGAGAAAGAGCACTGGTGTTGGAGTCCTGTGTCTCTCCCTCTCGTTGGCCACGGTGGGTGTCTCTGCTCCTCCCCATTTCTGCGTCCCAGCCTGCTTATTCAAAACTAAGAGTGCTGACCCGTCAGAATGGCTACAATCGAGAAATCAACAAACAACAAGTGCTGGTGAGGATGTGGAAAACAGGGAACCGTTGTGCACTGTTGATAGGAATGCAGACTGGTGCAGCCACTGTGGAAAATGTATGGAGTTTTCTTTAAAAATCAAAGATGGATCTGCCTTATGACTCAGCATTTCCACTTCTGGATATATATCTGAAGAAACCTGAAACACTAATTCAGAAGAATGTCTGCACCCCTCTGTTGATTGAAGCGTCATTTGCAATAGCAAAGATATGGAAGCAGCCTGAGTGCCCATCAGTAGACAAGTGGATAAAAATGCCGTGCTACATATTCACAATGGAATATTACTCAGCCATGAAAACGAATGCAATCTTACCATTTGTGACAGCATGGATGGACCTAGAGGGTATTATTCTCAGTGAAATAAATGAGTCAGAGAAAGGCAAATATCATATGAAGTCACTTATATGTGGAATCTAAAGAACAAAATAAACAAAATTGAAACAGACTCATAGAGAGCAAATTAGTGAATGCCAAAGGTCAGCGGTGTTAGGGGGTTGGGTGAAAGAGCTGAAGGAATTAAGTACAAATTAGTTACAAAATAGTCAACAGGAATGTAAATAAAGTATAGGAAATATAGTCAATAATATCATGATAACGATGTGTGGTGCCAGGTGGGATACTGGAAATATTAAGGGGAACCCTGTGTTCTGAAGTACGTGACTGTTTAACCATGAAGCCGCACCCCTGAAACCAATACAAAATAAAATTGAGAGAAAAAACCACTAAGGGTGTTGACCTGTTTCAGTGGTTCTCAACCCGCTCCGGGCATCACAGTCATCTGGGAAGTTTCTGAATAACACGGATGCCCGGCCTCTGTGCCCAGAGATTCTGATTCAGCTGGTTTGGCATGGAACCAAGTCATCAACATGTTTTAGAACCCCCCCCAGGTGATTCCAGTGTGCAGCCAGGGTCAAGGACCCAGGGCTGGACGACTCTGCAGGCTCCTCGGGTTCTGCAGTCCAGCAGTGCCGGTAAGCACCTGCTGCCTTCGCCCGTGGAAGGAAGTTTCAGGGGGCGAAAGCCAGAGGAACGGTGATGCCAAACCACCTAATCACAGTGTGCGTTACCGCAAATGGCGCAGAAAATGTCAGCACCAGTTAATATTCGCACCCAACACGATTTAGACCCGGGGCGGATACTGTACTCCAGGCCCATTGTAAACACAATGGGCCATTTATTCACCGAACAGTAACTGCTGTAATTACCTACAGGGCAAACATACGAGGTTGTTCGAGCGACCATTAATTGTGGACCTGGAACTAATGGGACGATCATGGTAAAGTGTCACCCGGAGTGTGATTCGGAAATCATATCAGGAAACCAGCATTTTCAAATCGCGTTAGATAAGCATTTGGGGGGATGTGATGGAACACAGGCCATCCCAGGCCCTGAGATAGCTGCTCCCTGATTTTTCTATGAGCGCCTTCTCACGCTCGTAATCGTTGGAGGCTTGAAGTATTGCTTTAATATCTGGAGAAGAATCGCGAACACTAGGTTTTGGGGGGCTGCAGAGAACTTCTCTTCGTTGAGCTCACGATGGGACCTACATGTCACCTGCAAGCGAGGGGCGCTGCTGATGTTTGGGTGGTAGGATCCTCCTGGTGAATCTCATGCACGCCATCGATCCTCTTTCCAGAAAAACGAGTCTCCGCATGCACATACACACCCACACAAGCTTTTTCATACAGTTTTTGGGGAGCTCGTGGACACCCTGAAGCCCCCCCCCACCACGTGTTCTCTCCAGGCCGCGGTTCGGCCTCTGTTCGAGGACCTGCAGACACCGGGGCCGCACTAGCTACAGCAGCAGGCCCTTCGTTGCTGGACAAGTCTGAATGCAAGTGCTCCCCGGCGTGTCCCGCCGAGATTTTCCTCTGTAGGTTCTGCCGATTGGTCCTTAGTGTATCCAGATTTTTTTTTAATAGCCATTTTTTCCTTGACCTTCACCCATCTTGGGACGATGTCCCTTCTCTGTGAGGATCTTAAAAGTTGGTTCCTGGAGGTGTTCTTGTGTTCCAGGTGACAGCAGACAAGCTATTGTGTGTTCGGCTCCACCAGATGGGATCTGTTTAGAGTGCGGAGTGGACATGGGAGAGCCAGGGACCCTGGGTGGTGGCCGTCTGCCCTGTGAGCCAGACCAGGACAAGGGACAAAACTCCACTGCCCCACTCTGCCAGAGTCTTGGGGGAAAGGAGTGCTTCCTCGGGTGACAAGAGCATCTTCGTCTGGGCCCTGATGGAGCCAGGACGTTATTTCCTTGGATGCTGAGACGGGACTCTCAGAAGTGATCGGGTCGGGAGCTGCTGCTGGGACAGGCGATTGTTTGGAAAGAAAGCCAGGGCAAGCTTGCTTCACCCAAGTCCTTTCTGGATCAAAGATTTAAATGAACTGAAAGAAAGAAGGGAGGGAGTGAGGGGGTGATGACAGATGGACCAGAAGAAACCATGAAGGTGTTCTTTCATAATCCCAGAGTGGGAAATATGGCACCTTTCCTGAAGACATAAACTGGAAAAGTGTATAAATTCAACCATATAAAAAAGAAACTTTCAGATGGCAAAAGACACTATAAGAAACATCAAAGAAAAAATATACAAACTGGGAAGGAGGGGTTAGTAACATATCACACGGGGCGAATTTGCTTAATAGAAAAGATCATTTCTACCAACTGGGAAGAAAAATAATTCAAATTGGGAAACAGGCAAAGAATGTGAACAGTTTCCAGAAAGAACCTGCAGAAAGCACCGTGCTCTCCAGCATAGGAAGAGAGACTCACCCTCACTCAGAAATGCCAGTCAGAGCTACGAGATGCCCTTCTGCCACCGTCACACTGCCGAGACCAAAAAGTTGGACGGGCACCTTGCACGCATTCGGCTGAGAGGAAGGAGCGAGGGGATCGGAGGAAGTGTTTTGGAAGAGGTGACATTTAAGCTGGGCCCTGGAGGACAGATCACTAAAACCCAATTTAGCGACTTATTGGCACTTAAAAAGAAGCAATAATAAAGGGGGCGAGGGGCAGATTAGACCAGTGTGCATAAATTAGAACAGACACACAGAGTGGGAAAGCAAATGCACTGGGGTGTGTACAGCAGCTGGAACAGCCTGCGTTTGAATGCTGCACACGTGAAAGTCCTCATTAGACTAATAAGAAAAGCATCGGAATAGCACTCGGAAAAGAAACAAAAGACATGAGGAAGCAATTCCTAAAATAGCACATACTCCTAGTTAACGGCCACGTAGAAAAAGATGCAACATTAGGCATGACCGTTGACTGTGACATGGTTCCAGTTTTTCCGCAACGGATCATTCATTACACAAGCAGAATAATGTCTTATTTCCTCTGTTGACCAGAATGCGGGGAAGTTGGCTCTCTAATCGTGCCTGGCTGGTAGAGTGTAGATCGATACGACCCTTGTTTTGGAAATAAGTATCAAGTCTTTAAAAGTGCATATTCTTTATCTGGGAAATTCTATACCACAGATTTTTATCTTGTCGAAATAGCCTGAATTTTAGGGGAGGGGGGAAGCTGTGCACAGGGACGCTCGTAGAATAATGGGACAATAATGGCAAATTGGAAACGATCTAAATGCCCTCGAAAGTAGAAACGATTCAGTAAATTATGGTGTGTTTTCCTCTACTGGAATATTACGCAGCTGTGTAAATGTTTACAAGTTTTTATCAGGCTGGCCGAATACTTGTAGGATAGTGTCAGGTGGGGGGAAACAGTTCAGTTACATACGTGGAATGGCCTCACGAATCTTTTTAAAAATTACCGTGCCCGGGTAAAAGACCAGAAGGAAACCGACTGCAATGTTAATGGTTCTTTGGGGAGGGGTAAATCATTGACCCATTTTCTCCTACTTTCTCCTTACTTTGTGTTTCCAAAATCTTCTCTTCCATTGTAATGTATTACTGTTACAGTAGAAAGGCTTAAAAATGTCTTTCCCCGTGTGTTCGTGCCCAAGTCAGAACTCAAAGTCTCCGCTGTTCCGGGAGTTCCAGGCGCCGAGTGATGAGGCCCACCTGTAAAAACGTCCTCCCTTTTGTGTTTTTCAGCTTTCCTTTGCTGCGACCACGCCCGTGCTGGCCGATAAGAAGAAGTACCCTTACTTCTTCCGGACGGTCCCCTCGGACAATGCGGTGAACCCAGCCATCCTGAAGCTGCTGAAGCACTTCCAGTGGAAGCGAGTGGGCACCCTCACCCAAGACGTGCAGAGGTTCTCTGAGGTGCGCTTGGCCGCGGGGACGCGCTCTCGCCGACCTGTTCGCTGCTGTCATCCCTGGGCAAGGGCGCGATGGCTGAATCAGGGATGCACAGTGTCACAGGGCTTTTAAGCACACTTTTATTAGCAGTACCAGGACGGTTTTGCCATTGACAAGGCAGAGCTGGAGGCAAGGAATGTGAGCGTGCGTGGCACAGGTGGAACCCTCCATCCCAAATAGCTCAGGAGTGGTCCCTCCCTCCCATTGCACCTTCAGCTGGATCGCGTGGCTTAGTCCCTCCCCATCCCTGTAGGTTTGTTGTCCTTGTTACCGAAGCTGTAGTGACCACCTGAAATCACCGTGGGCCGCCTACAGCACTTCCCCTGGGAGGGGTGTTTTGGGGAGGATCTGGCTCAGAACAAAGACTCCAGGGTCACTGTCGGTTAGGTGGGCTTTTTGTTTGTTTGTTTTAATGGCTTACAAATATACATTATGCATGGTGACTTGTTTTTGTTTTCTTGCAAAAAGGGGGAAAAAGCCAAAATATACACAGTAAAAAAATGAAAGAGTTGCCAATTGTCCTAAATCCTACATTCTCTCCCAAGTGAGCCCCGCCCTCAGGTCAGTGTTCCTCTGCTCAGAACTTTTTCCGTGTATTTGTTTAAACCCAATGACTTTATACTGGAGATTTTGCCTTTTCCACGTTACAACAGATCTTAGAAGTCTTGGTCGACCTCATCCTTACGGGTGGGCCGTAGTGTTTATCAGATGAACGGATGATAATTTATTGAACCAGACACCTGTGGATGTTTACAGCTTCTTAATATCACAGCCAACACCTTCCCACCTAGGTGTGCATCTTTGTAGTAGATTTCTAGAAGTGGAACTACAGGGTCACTTAAAATAATGAGACAAACGGACTTCCTCAGAGGCTATTCCAATTTCTAGTCCCAGCAATGCATTTGAAAATTCCCATTTCCCCACACCCTTACTTAGAGTGGATATTATCAAACGTTTAAGAAGTTTTCCCACTCTGATGAGTGCAAAATAGTCTCTCGTCTTTCTTCCCATTCTCCTTATAGTTCCTACTTTTCTTTTTCCTTCCATGTGTGTGCTTGGTACTTGGAGCCTCCCAACAAGGCATTTCAGTGTGCTTAGCTGCCCAAGAGCAAAACACGGAGCCCTGTTGGGAAGGAGTCTGTGTGTCAGATGTCCAGGCCGACCTCAGTGGGAGGAGTTGGAAAGGACCCACCCTGGCTGGTAGGGTGTGTGTGGGGGGCGCACAAGGAAGGTGGGGCAGAGGGGGCTGGGAGTCACCAGATCTGATCTCCACTCCAGCCCTGCGCGTACCTTTCTGAGACTCTGCCCGTCTGTCCCATGGGAAGCAGAGACCATTCGATGCATTGCCCTTGGAGAAGTCACCTCTCCTCTCTGAGCTGCAATTTCCTCCCCTATCCCTGCAGGATTCTTGCCAAAATAAGATGAGTCATGGATTTGAAAGAGCTTTGTAAACTGTAAAGTTCATGCACAGAGAGAGAGGTTTTGGGAGGTGCTTGAGAAGCAGCAGGGCCTGGCCCTCACTGTCTGTGGTCATCCAAGCAAGACAAGTTTTTCCCAGGCCAGACTGGCCCTGGTTGTCCCCCCTCTCTGTTTCTCAGCCCCTAGGGAGAGGCACAAAGGAAACTTGACCTCTAGTGGGAGTGACTCATTGCCAAACACCAAAGAGGCTTTTGCTGGAAGACTGCCCTCTAAGGCAAATGCTCTGAAATGAGTATGGAACCGGTTGATGGGGGGGTGGGGGGCAGTGTGGTCTCGTTAACATGGAACTGTACAGCAATTTGGAGGGACCTACTTTTCTCCAGTAAGGGTCTTTGGCTGTCAGAGCCTGAGGGGCTCTCAGAGATACCTTTCCCAACCCCCTCATTGTATAGGAGGGGAAACTGAGGCCCAGAGAGGGGATGGGAAAAAAGTTCAGGTTTTCAAAGCACCTTGGATGAAAGATTGCTCCCAGAAAAGTCAGGACTGAATCCTGGGGTCCAGATTCCCGGTTCAGACTTCCCATTGCTCCTTCTTTCCTTCCATTAACTTCCTGCAGCCACTCGGGGACTGAAGGTGACCTGGGAGATTTGAAAAACCTGATCTAAAGACATTGAATTTTCAGCCCGACTTGGGGGAGTCCTTTATGGATTCCCCAGCACTCTCGCAGCCAGCCACCCTGTTGGGAACCAAAATAGTTCCCATTTGACAGATGAGGGAACCAAGGCTCACGGAGGATGGTTGCTTCCCTCCCACACGCACATACTGGTTAGGAACCCAGCCGAAGCCGGAAGCCTGACCCTCCGGAGTGTTGGTCAGTGTTTTCTCTGTCACGCCATCCCCACCGGGGGCAGGTGTGGGCAGTTTGGTAGCACGGCTGCACCCCTGCACGGCTGTGCGAGGGCCCTCAGCTGAGTTGCCGGGCATCTCAGCAGGGAACCTTTTCTGAGGACAGGGTGTTGCTGGGCGGTATTGCTGGCAGGAACCCCTTTCGATTTAAATCTCTCCGCCCAGCTGACTCCTGTCTGTGCCCAAGGGCTTTGCCGTCCCTCTCGCAATGCCTGGGCTGCACCGCTGGAGCACAGGCCCTGGAAACCCGCCAGGGGCTAACAGCTTTTCGTGAGTGCAGAGGAAACTGGATTCCTGTTATGAAACTGGTCGATCAGCAGCATCAAGCACTTCTGTTCCGGACTGGTGCGCTGGGAGGAATGTCAAATGAAAGCAATCCTGAAGTCGGAGGGGGCTGGGGTGGGAGGGAACCTTAATCCGGAGGAGTTCATTACAGTGGGCCTGCAAGGGGTGGAGAGCTGAGGGCCATCCCACCTTGCCACCCGCCCGTCCTTCCAGCCCAGCATCGTTGAGACTTAAGGCCCGTGCATGGTGACCCAGAGGCTGCCCCGGTCTTGGACCAGGCGTGTCGATCTCTTGGCCCAGCTTTGCCAAGCAGTGACCAGGCAACCCTAGGCGATGCACTTCACCTGAATGAGATCTGGTTCCCCTTGTGTGCAATAGGGAGATGTATTCCCACCGCACGGGCACTGGCAGATGAGCGGGTGAGAGGAGAACCCTAAATGAAAGACGCATGCACTCTTGGTGCGCATTAAGTGCACTTGCTCTGTGCCGCTCAGTCAGGAGACAGACTCTGGGAACGCACATCCACTCACTCAGAAAACAACAGCGTAGCCTGTGACGTGCCAAGGCCCCGAGATTCCGAGGGCCAGAGAGGCATAAACATGGCCTCGGGGTCAGTGGGTGTGAGGCCTCCTCCACAGGGTTCTCAACTGTGGCTGCTCAGTAGAATCACCAGGGGAATGTTTTAAATGCAAAACAAAATGTAAATTTCATAAGTTGGTTTTCCCCCTCCCCCCACTTTTAACAGCTTTATTGGGATAATTTATGTATGATACGATTCATCCCATTGTTAGTATACAGTTCAGCTATTTTTAGAAAATTCCTAATGGTTGTGCAACCATCATCACGATCCAGTCTTAGAACGCTCCTGCAGGTCCACAGGTTCCCTCCTGCCCCTTTGTGATCAGTCCCACGCCGGCCCCAGGCTCACTGGCTGGCTCTTCGGCACAGGTGGCAGACACAAGACCCGTGGGCAGAGTCCGGCCCTCCACCTTGTTTTATCCAGCCCTGCACCTCGTTTCTACCCGGTGGCAGCACTGAGCTCTCCCTTAACTGTTAAGGGGTAGTGACGTTTACACAGCCCTAAAATACATTCGGCCCTTTGCAGGCAACCGTGAGGCTGATGTGGCCCCCGGTGAAAATGCGTTTGACACCCCTGCTCTATAGTTTTGTCTTTTCTGAAGATTTCATATGAATAGATTTATATAAGGTATTTTTGTGTGTGCTTGGCACAATGTTTTTGAGGTTTATCCATGTGTGTGTATCAGAAGTTGTTTTTTTTTTTATTTTAAAGATTTTATTTATTTTTAGAGGGAGGGGAAGGGATAGAGAGAAAAATTGATGCACTAGAGAAACATCAGTTGGTTGCCGCTCCCATGCCCCCAGCCAGAGGACCGGGAATCGAACCGGTAACCTTTTGCTTTGGCGGGATGATGACCACACCAGTCAGGGCAGAAACTTGTTTCTTTATACAGCTGAGTGTTCCTCTGTATGAATAGGGTATATTTTTGAATCACCAGGGGAGCTTTACCAGTCCTGGCGCCCGGGCCAGCCCCCAGGACAATTCCATCAGATGACCCCAGCATCGGAACATGTTCAGGCTTTCCTGGTGATGTCAGTATGTGGTACCGTGTGGACACGCTTCCCAGCTGGCTTGGGAATTCAGGGTGGAGATGATGCCCTCTTGTGGTAGGAGCCCTGAGCTCAGAGTAGCCCGGTGTACTTGGCAGAACGGCTGCCCTCAGCAAGCCTGGTGACTGTGGAGTGAGATGGAGAAGGCGGAGGCTAGACTTGATGCAGCGCCGGGACTCTGCCAGGTGGAAGACTAAGTGGGGGTGGGTGGTGCAGATTGAGGGTGCTGCTGAGAGGGCGATCGTGGGGTCCAGGATGGAGAGGGGTGGGCCGGCAGGGGGCCTGGGGGCTTGGAGGAAGTGGAGCTCTGGAAGTCTCTTAGAAGCCGGATGATGTGGGGGTGAGGGGGCTGGAAGGGTGGCAGCCCCAGGTCAGAGCTGGAGGAGGGAGGAAGGGATTGAGGAGTCAGGCCCTGCTGTGTGTGAGCAGCTAACGCAGGGTGGGGGCAGGGATCACCGGCACTAGGGGCAAAGAAGTCAGAGGTCGAGCCACCTCCACGTGGGCACTGCGGGTACAGGGTGGAGGCAGGACTTGGGGCGGTGACAAAGGCCATGAGCAGCAGTACCTTCGAGGACCAGCAGGTAGTAACAGGGGCGCTGAGGCCTCTCCCCGCGACCCACCCGCATTCCAGGTCCTGCAATCTACTCAGCCGTCGTCACCGAGTTACTCTTCTAGTTGCCAGTTCTGTGATGCAAGCAGCCAACTCTGTACCCTGGGACGAATCACTCAGTCTCTCTGGGACTCAGCTTCCCCCACTGTAAGTTCAGGGAGGCAGGCCGGTCGACTCTGAGATTGTTCCTAGCTTAAAGAATTTGTGATGAGGGCTTAGAGAGGTCATCGGGTCAATGACCTTGGTCCTGCCATTTTCAGGGCTGTGGGCATGAGTATCATTTACCTCTTTGTGCCTCCATTTCTTCATCTTGAAAATGGGGATAATAACAGTACTAACTAACTCTTAGGGTCCTCATGAGGATTAAATGTGCTCAGAAACTTAACATGCTAAGAGAAGCGCCTGGCTCATAGTAAGCACCATGCAAGGGGTAGGCTGTTACGCTTTCCATCATCTGGAATCTGGCTCCATAGCCCATGGCTGGCCCTCATCCAGGAAGCCCTCTCTGTGGCTGGGCTTTGTGCCTGCCACAAGTGCCACACCCCTTCCTCCCCAGGCTCGGGGACTCCCTGCCCTGTCACTGGTCTTTAGTGACCTCAGGCCTTCTGGGGCTGACCTTTCCATCCCAGAGGCCTCCCCCAAGTGTAGGGACCCGCCGAGGCCCTTGATCTGTTTAAGACCAAAAGGGCACCATCTGCAGAGACGGCCCTTCAAAGCACCTGCCCTTTCAGCCACCCATAGCCCTGCCTGGCCCTTTGAAGCCTTCCCCTCTGGCCAAGTCACCGTGTGCCCCACCAAAGGGGTCTCTGGTTACTTCCTCTACAGTTGCCACTTATTATTAGGGAGTGGTGGCCTGGGGGACACTCCTGCAGTGGAGGGTGGGGGACCTCGTGCTCACGTCTAATCCAGGAGCCTTCCCTACAGCTCTGAGCGGGAACGAGCTCCTCGGTGTGACTGAAGAGACCCCACACGGTCCCCCGAGGCCTCCTCCTCTCTCACCCTCAGGCACTTGCCCCTTTGGTCCAGCCCACCTCCGTGCTGGCTTCTCTCTGATGTGGGAACATCCTCTCCCACACTTGGCTCCACCCGCCTCCCCAGGCTGGACCAGGTGTGCCATGTCTGTGCTCCCCTCCCCTCAGGCTCCTCCAGGGACCAGTCCTTACACAGTGTGGTGTAATACACCATCCACTTCCTCGTCACTCACCCGCCACCATGGGACTGGAGAGCCCTTGTGGACAAGAGCCACGCTGATCTCTCTGTCCCCTCCTTCTGTATGCTCTATAAGCAATCTCTGTCCATTAGGCCAGATTCTTAGGAGCAAACACAGTGATTTGCCCTCTGTTGCCCTTAGTTTGCCCTCACCTAGGATGGTGCAGTGGGATGGGAGGGGTGCTGAGAAATCCCAGCCCCTGTGCTGAGTCACCTGGGGCCACCGGGATGAAGGGAAGAGCTGGCCACGTCAGCCCGTCACATTCCCACAGAACGCAGTGCAGGCCCTGCTGCTGTTTCTTAACTGGGTCTTTTCTGGGTGAGATATCACATATTGGTGGGGATTCTTCTGGAGATCTCAGTGCAAAGTTTGCTGGAGTCAGCAGTGACCAGGGACCTGCCACGTGGTTGCTTCTGGGTAGCGCTGGTGTTGGACGTTGGGCGTTGGGCATGCACGCACTGTAGTTTGTATCTGAGCGATTTCCCTGGGTTTCAGCATCCTGGAGTTTCATTCTGAGTTGTCAGCCCTTCAGAACCCTCTCTTTCCCGGGGCAGGTCACTACAGTCTCTAGGGCAGTGGTTCTCAAAGAAAGTACGGTCCCTGGACCAGCAGCGTCAGTGCCCTTGTCACTTGGGAACTTGCTGGAGAGCCCATTGGAGGCCTCCTCCCCAGGCCCTGTGCCTCAGACCCTCTGACGCATTTGAGAACCCCAGTACCGGAGGCGAGGGCAGCCTTCGGCTGAGGCCTCCATGCTCCTACGGCCACTTTAGCTGAGAAAAGGGTCAGGCTCGCTGGAGGGGCTGAGCCACCTCTGGTCCATGTCGCTTCCCCCCGCCCTAGGCTGCAGGATCACCTGGACAGCCCACATATCCACAGACCCTCTAATGTGAGGAGGCAGGGCGACTCCCCATGGATGAGATCTTAGTCTTAAAGGCCCTAGTGTCCCATCTGTGCCCCCATTGTCTTTCCTGAAGAACTTACCAGTGCTTTCAGCTGACTTAGCTGTCTGCCCCCAGGCAAGGAACATCCTCTCCTTCTTCGCCTCTCACCTCCACCTCTGGGAGAGACCTGGCCAGGGAACCAGCCAGCGGGGACTGCCTTATATACATCCATCCTGCGCACACCGAGGCTCTGTCTGGGCAGCCCCTTTGGCATTTGGGTCGGGGGGTCTGGTATCTCCCAGGGTGGTATGTATATGTGACATGATTTGTATACAGTTTTAATAGCTAGGTATTTATGTTACTGTATACCAGGGAAAAAGATTACTAGTCCATCAAAACTGAATGTCATGGGTGCTGTTCTTTAGGCTGGAACCCTCATTTTACTTCTATTTACTTTTGTAAGATTTTATTTATTTATTTTTAGAGAGGGGGAAGGGAGGGAGAAAGAGAGAGAAACACTGATGTGTGGTTGCCTTTCGCACACCCCCTACTGGGGACCTGGCCCACAACCCAGGCATGTGCCCTGACTGGGAATTGAACCAGTGACCCTTTGGTTTGTAGGCTGGTGTTCAATCCACTGAGCCACACCAGCCATGGCTGGAACCTTTATTTTAAAAGTGAGACTGTTTAAAGGAAAATACTAAGCTAGCAAGCACATACACAGTATGCTCATGCCATGAATTGCCTGTAAGGGGGTGTTAGAGACTACAGTTTGGGGACCACTGGGATGGGTGAAGGCTGCCAGTTCACTTAACAGATAGGTGTGAGTGAGGGGAGGAGGATGGTACTGGCAATAGGTATTTCCCTGTAGCCCAGGTCCAATGCAGATATTAAAGGGAGAGACTCAAGGTCAAGGTCGAGAATGGGCCCTACAGGCCCTCAGCCATCTGAGGCCCAGGCTCCATGGGGCAGACTCCAGCGGCACTTCTTCCTTCACATGAGTACCCCCAGGGAGAGCACAGCTCACCAGCAGGCGCCCTGACCGGCCCATCCCTTCAGAGTGGGAAGACCCTCCTCTCGGGGGAGAAGCACCACCCATGAGGCTCTGCAGTTTCCAGTGCCCCTGCTGTCCTGGTGGCGCACCTGGCAGCACATCCAAAGCTTTTTGCAGTGGTGGCTGTGGTGGCTAAGCCTTTGAACGAAAAATAAACCTCGGAGCTGGTTGCCTCGTTCTGGCCTAGAGCTTCTTCCCCCAGGAGAGATGGAGAGATGGCCCACTATGCTCCTCCTCCCGCCACCCCAAACACAACCGAGAGGGCTGCCCTATCCGAAGTGAGGGAGGAAGACCCTAAGCTTGATGGATGCTCCTTCCTTGAGTCTCCATACCGGGTCCTCAGAGCCCAGCGCTCTCCCACCACACATACGCCAGTTCTTGAGAGAAAGCAGCCATGCCGGACCCTGCTCAGAGCAGACGGGGTTTCTTGGCTGTGGGTCTGTGGTGCCGGCGCCAGGGCTCATGCAGGGCTGGCTGCGTGCTGCTCACAGCTCCCCAGGGCTGTGATATAAGAGAAATACATGCCCCACCCAGACCGATGGATCCTGGAACGGGGGTGAGTGAGGGCCCTGAAGGACATCCTTGGCGGGGGGAGAGGTCCTGGCCACTCATGGTGACCTCAAAGTCCTTGGCAGGGAGAGACACTTTCTCAGGCCTCTTGCATAGCCCCCAGGCCTGATTCCCAGAGCGTGATGCCAGCCCCAGGAAGCAGCCAGTGCACCAGGACCTGAGGTAGGGAAATACAATTATGACATCATCTGCCATTTATGGGAAGCCTACTTGTGCAGGTGATGACATTCAGCCACCCAGCATGGTACCGTCTCTGTTTTGTAGAGCAGACTCACTCAGGAAGGATTAAGTCACTCTGCCAAAGCGTCACAGCCAAGAGGTGGCAGGTGTGGGTGTGAACCCAGGTCGGTGCCTGCCCTTGCAGAGAGGAGGCCACAGGGCTGGGCCAGTATGTCCACCCACCTCTGCCTAAAGCCCTACCCCAGAAGGGAGGACCAACTGACTCATATCTCCAGGGGAGCTCCTCATAGTCCTCTGGAATTTTCACCATGGGATTCTGCATTCAATTTTTATTTTTATTATTTGTCCAGATCTTGAATCTCAGGGGCCTGCACTGCCCCTCCACACCTGCTCCTACCGCACTTCCCAGGATATTTGGCTCACAGGGCAGTGCATCTTGCAGTGTGTAGGTCCACAGAGCTATTCTGGTCGATTCTGGCTGCAGTTTTCCCCAAGGCCCATCTGCCAGGCTTGAGTAATGCCAGGCAACACGAGCAAAGGAGTGGAGTTGGAAAGTATTGGGAGCCTTTAAGAACCAGCGACTAGTCTGTTGCGACTGGGCAGCTCTGTGCACAGGGCGAGAAATGGGAGAATGGGCTGGCAGGAAGGAAGGAAGGATGGTGAAGCCTCTGCGCTTGGACCGTACCTTCCAGCAGCAGGGAGGTTTCCAAATGGGGGGCCAGAGATGGCAGCGATCCTGAGGGCAGAGTGGGACGAGCGGCCCAGAGTCTGGGAAACC
>PVKM010019384.1:0-24244 GCA_004027735.1 Carollia perspicillata
TGCCAGTGCGGGTGTGGTAGGGGTGTAGTAAGTGCTCAGGACATGAGATCTGGTGTCACTACAGGCCGAGGCACGCACCACGTCCTGAAGCTCCATAGAAAACATTTCCTGCACAGAAAGGTTATTTATATTCATCAATTTAGAAATACCTAGATGGAAACCCTGAATAGGCTATGCCTCCTGACTGTACAGCTAGAATAGCAGACTGTGAATAGAGCACTGGGGGGTGGACTGGGACGGGAGTAAACGACAGAAGACTGTACTTGAATAACAGTTAAAATAAAAATTAAGAAAAAAAAGAAAATAGGCAATGGCATCTAAACAGTCCTCAGCATTAATGAGCTCGAATTTTCGCAGAACACTAGAGGTCCCTCTTGGCACTGAAACTTCAGCTCTCCTGATGCAGACTCCAGACTGACAGTTTTCTGCCTCAGCCCCACTAGATGTCTCTGCAGTAAAGTCCCCAACTGTTAGGGCCTGGCATCGATTCGGTGTCTGGGAATCACTGCACAGAAAGGACCCGGGATGAGATAAGCACACCATTTGCCCGCATGCACACATCTCCTACCGCTCCCTCCTGCTGACACGGGTACAACCCTAATGGAAGAAATCTTTGTTTTCGAGAACCATTGCCTGGTATATGAGCATATGGGGGAGGCAAAGGTGACAACGATTAATTAGGAACCATAGAGGATACTTGGAAACCACAGCAGAGGTGCTCCCTAAGAGATTAAAAATCAGGTTGCTCTCTCAGTGTTCAACAAGCAAATCACTGGAGGTGTTAGGAAATGTACAGTCACCTTAAGGAGATAGAGCAGCTCGAAGGTCAGAGCAAGACTTGGATCTGTGCTGTTAGAAGGAATTGATGTGTCAAAAGAAAAGCAAAGTTACTTTTGCCAGCGGGCCATCCAGGGAAAGCTGGAGGGTGACAGAGTAAAGGGTAATATAGCAGAGTGAAGGGTTCCCAGGCCCTGGGTCTGTGGCAGGTGCATCCCGGTGAGGGACTAGACCATCTCATTAATAAACCTGAAGGGCCTGAGCAGTCATATCATCAGATGCCATCCTCATCGGCAAGATTTCAGAATGTCATTCGGCATCCTGTGTCCAACTGCCCAGAGGGAGAGAATATGCTGCCCAGACCCCATCGGAGAGAGTTCTAGTCCCTGTAACAGGTCCATTTCTCATTCTGAACTTCATGTCTCACATTCTGGCCCTTCCCTCAATCTCCTCTGAGTTTGACAGTGTGAGTTAGCTTCCCCCAATCTTATGAACTGTAGGTCTAGGGCATTGACAAGTTTGAGGTTCCCACCCCGTGTGGCTGAGGGTCATATCCTGGGTTGAGGTGCAGTCATCAGACCAATTCTATCCATAAGAATTTCCACAGGCGGTGAGCTAGCTCCTGGAAATATCTCCTGTATATGCATGGCTTCCCTATTTTGGTTTCCAATCTACACAGAGTCTGACCCTTGTTTTGTTGTAAAAGCTCATTGCTTGTCAGTGTAAATAAAACTTGTGCATTGTTGAGAGTAGGCCCCCCATGACCATGTTGAATGAAAGGCTTTCCTGGAGAAAAATACTCAAGGATTATACATTACTTGTATTCTTTGGGCCTTCTTTCTTATGAACAAAGGATAACTCTCATAATCTCTTGGCTAATACCAGTAGTTAAATGACAAAGGCCAAAATGACCATTCATTCATTCATTTACTCACTCGCTCAGAAATGTATTCATTCTTTCAGCAAGTATTGAGTGAGCACTTGCTACAGCCAGATGCTGCCCCAAACCCCAGGGACGGAGCCATTAATTAGAATTAGAGAGATCCAAACTCTGCCCTCAGGGAGCTGTTAGTTATGGTTGTGTACACATAGCTAATGAGCAAACACATAACTGAAGTACATAACATGTCCCATCGTGATGGTATAAAGAAGAAAACAGTGCGGGAAAGGAGCACGGTGTCACGGGTGATGGGGGTGGTCAGATTAAGCTGCACTGAGAGGGTGACAATTGGGTTAGAGCCAGGTGGTTACCTGGGAAAAGACCATTCCAGCAAAGGGAACAGCAAGTTCAAAAGGCCTGGGGTGAAAGCATCTTCTAGAGAGTCCAGTGTGGCTGGACTGCAGTGGGGAAGAGGGAGAAGGCAAAGTCACAGGTGTAAGATGGAGAGTGGGAATTCTATCGAGCCAGGCATTTTGGGAATGTGAACACAACCCGAAGTAAAGAGCGTGATAATGATCTTTCTCACTTGCACAATCAAGCCTGGGGTTGGCCACACACACCTGCACATAGAAAGTCTTTTGTTACTACTTTTAGTGGAACGATTAAGATTATGAACAGCCCACTGAAACTGTCTACGTGGAGGTGAATGTCATGCCTCTGTGATGACAATCTCTTTTTCCCTGTGGCTCCTCCCCTCTTGGCTCCTTGCTTCATATCCCTGGTGTGGCTCTTTCCACACTTGTCCACTTGTCTGTTTTTTCCCTATTATGAATGCCTTTAGAGCAAGGACTTCCCTCATTTTTGTAACTCTAGCACACGCTAAAAGCTCATTAATGAAATGCATTAATCTTAGGAACTCAATAATTGCCTTCTCGCTTGAACTTGATTATTGTATATTTGGGCAATTGCTGTTCACTTCATTAGGAGTGGAGCCCTCAATAAATCACATTTAAAAAAATTTAACCCACAACTACTTTTGAGAATAAAAGTATAAATAACACAATAAATCACTTCCACAAGTTCAACATGTTATCCGAATGTGGTAACAAAATGTAATGCAGATAGCAGACTTTGGATCAATGAATTGACCAACATGTTGAAAATTAAAGAACACAGAAGCAATCTGATTATACTTCAGGATGGCTGATTACATTTCCAGGCATTAGCTGATTCCCTAGATTAACTACATATGCAAGAACAATCAATAAAAAGCGTTGCCTGCCACCTTGGCATCATGCCTGGTGATCCCACACTCACTGGAGTCCAACAGACATGGGGTCTACTCTCAGGCCTCTTATTTATCAGTTTGGTGACCTTGGGAAACTTAACCTCTCTGGCCCTCAGTTTCATCATCTATATAAAAAGGGGTCATTATAATACCATCCTCATCAGGCTCTTAAGTATAATAAATGGTATAAACAATGAGAAATGCCTAGCACAGCTCTGGACAAAGCATTCCACCTAATGTTGCCTGTGAGAATGGGCAGAATCCGCCAGTATTACATATTTTATCACACTCTCCAACTTGCATTGGCTCTCTTAATTTTCATCATTGCAACTCTGTCTTTAAAGTACTCTGTTATAAAGGACTACCGACCAAAATCTATAGTAACAGATATTTGAGCAGGTTCATAACGCCTTATCTGCAGTTTCAAAACACAGACAACTTTACAAATTTAAAAGTTTTTTCACGGCTTTTTAAAAAGTAGAGCCTGAGCTGACCTAAATCCCTTGCTATAAATTCTCACTGGAATTCCTGAGAAAGTCTATTTAGTCTTTATTTATCCCTCTTGCTTGTGAATACTTACGGGTTTGCTGCACCAATATTAATGCATTTCGTTATGAGGTATGTATGGCCTCAGATTCCGATGGGGTGTTGCATACACGCAATATGTAGTCTATATTTCTTTGCTAAGATCCTACAAGTCTGGCTACCAGGGTTTCAGGAAAGACCATGTGGGCCTGCAGACTGGCGGCTCTGAGAGGCAGGTACTGTGCGTTGCTTGTGTGCTGGGATTGGCAAAGGTCCTCACTTAAACTAACTGCGGTGTTGACGGCCCAGATTCCAGCTTACTAGAAAAGTCAGGCATTTGACTTCCAGCCAGACAACTTCCTCAAAGCACAGGAGAAAATATCTTTCTGAAGAAAGGCAGTTTCTTTTAGTCACGTCAAATCAAAAACTATACTGAGTTCATACTGGCTGCTGCTTTCCCGGGGGTCACTGAATGCCAGGATGATACCAGATTCCCAACAGCTACAGAAACCACCCCACCTCTCTGGGCATGATGACCCCTGACACAAGTCAACATCGTACCAGGTACTTAAGAAGGCAATATTTTCTGTCTCATGTTTAAGGAGCTTAAACACTCACAAGCTCAACTGGCATTTTTTAACCAGCGTTTATCCATTTGTCTGAATGGATTATGGATTACCTTGTGAGCATAATAACTGGCCGTGGTTATATTTCGTGCTTGGGGGAAATAAGGGAGCTGTGAATGGGGAAACTGCACTCTGGGGAGGCCTGACACATCAAGGCCATGGTAATCGGTCTGGATGACGCAGAGAGAGGCTGGGTGGGGTGACAGTGGGAGTGACTACAACTTAGGCTGGCCCTGCAGTTTTATTAAATTTTTTTATTTTTCAATTACAGTTGACATACATTATTATATTAGTTTCAAGTGTACAGCCCAGTGATTAGACATTACCTAACTTACTAAGTGATCACCCTGATAAATCTCGCACCCATCTGACACCATACATAGTTCTTGACAATATTCTTGACTATGGTCCCTGGGTTGTACTTTACATCCCCATGACTATTCTGTAACTGCCAATATGTGCTTCTCAATCCCTCCATTTTTTTCACCCAGCCCCCCAACCACCTCCCATTTGCAACCTCAAAACATTCTCTGTATCTGAGTCTATTTCTGCTGTGCTTACTCATTTTGTTTTTCAGATTCGATTGTTGACAGATACGTGTTTATTGCCACTTTGTTGTTTGGATTTTTTATCTTTTATTCCTCCTTCTTCTTAAAAAAAGATCCTTTAACATTTTAAGGTATTTTAATTAAAATGCCTTCGGGCATAGCACTCACCCAAGGTTGCTGCTATTCCCTCCACACCCTAATATTTTCTATTGTCTTACACGTCAGATTTTGAGCAGGTTAAACACTTGGCCCCTTAGGCCTGGGCTGGAACTCTTTTTTTTTTCCTTTGGTGGTGGTCAAAGGAAGAAGCTAATGTTTGTTGTGTTATGAAGGAATTTTTTGGATAAATAGAAAAATCTGAATATTATTTGTAAATTACACTACTATAATAGGGTTAATTTGCTGGCTTTGATCATTATACTGTGATTTTTGAAGAGGATATCTTATTTTTAAGAAATACACACTGACAAGACCGTAGTAATCAAAACAGCATGGGACCGACATAAAAAAAAGGAACATATAGATCAGTGTAACAGAATAGAGAGCCCAGAAATAAACCCGTGCCATTATGGTCAATTAACATGTGACAAAGATGGCAAGAATATACAATGGGGTAAAGATAATCTATTCAATAAATGGTGTTGGGGAAATTGGACAGATACATGCAAAAAAAATGAAACTAGACCACTTTCTTACACCACACACAAGAATAAACTCAAAATGGATTAAAGACTTAAATGTTAGACTCAAAATCATAAAAAGCCTAGAAGAAAACATAGGCAGTAAAATCTCAAGCATTTCTCATAGCAATATTTTTTCTGATACATCTCCTCAGGCAAGGGAAACAAAAGAGAAAATAAACAAATGAGGCTACAGCAAACGAAAAAGTTTTTGCACGGCAAAGGAAACCATCAACAAAATGAAAATACAACCCACTGAATTCGAGAACATGGCCACCAATACATCTGATAATACATATGATTTCACTCACACATGGAATCGATCGAACAAAATAAACAAAATAGAAACAGACTCATAGATACAGAGAACGGACTGACAGCTGTCAGAGAGGAGGGGTTGGGGGACTGGGTGAAAAAGGTGAAGGGATTAAGCAAAAAAATAAAACAAGACGCCTCAGAGACACAGACAACAGCATGGTGCTTACAGAGGGAGCGGGGGTGGGGGAGGCAGAAGAGGGTGAAGGGGGATAAATGGTGACGGAAGGAGGCCTGACTTCGGGTGGTGAACACACAGTACAGTGTACGGATGGTGAAATACAGAAAGAAAGATATACCTGAAACCTATATAACTTTACTAACCAATGTCATCCCAATAAATTCAATTAAAATATACATGCTGAAGTATATGAGGGATGAGGGTAAAGATGAAAGTCCAGATCTATATAATCATAATCTCCAGAAGTAAAGCCCAGAGAGAGGCATTTGTAGGGAACGGGTCAGGGGATTGTCAGGCACACTAAAATCTGAGAAGCAATGAACTTTATATATATCACTGCTACTCAAAGTATATGCTGTTGACCACAGCTCTGGCCTCACCTGGGGGCTTGTTAGAAATACAGAATCTCAGGTCCCACGCAACCTGACGGCATCTGAACCTGCAAGTTTAATACCATCCCCAGGTGGTTCCTGTGCCCCTTAAAGTTTGAGAGGCCCTGATCTATATGTCGCCTGTTTACAGATGCAGATATTATGGGTGAATGAAACTCATTTATCAATAAAGAAAATGGCTTTTTTCCCCTGTTCTCCCTGGTTGCCTTCAAGGGCCAGAGAGAAGGAAGGATGGATAGAAGGGTATCTTCGGCAGACATGCCCATCATTCATAACTACTGCTGCTGTCCATGCCGCTCAGAAGGAAAATTCACTGCTTTTACCAAAAGTCACTTTAGTCTGTCAGAGAAGGACTTGATGTTCCCCCTCCTAGACTCATTGCCTCGGTGAGGCATGTCACCCCCAGACAGGCACACCCTGGATGTGTCTAGACACTTGAGGACAGCATAGCAATTTTCGCCAGAGCTGGAACTGAAAGCTTAGTCTGGTACAAAAAAACCTCTTCTTGCCTCAAAATACGTGAAGCTGAACTGAACTTCCAGTGCTGAGGACAAGGCTTCTTCTCACCAGCAAGCATCCTTTCCCACAGAATGTTCCAAAGAACATAGCCTCATAGATGCTCCTAGCAAAAAAAGGATTCTACAACCAAATACGTGTTGGGAACACTGTATCTTCTATTTCTCCTCTTGGAAATTGAAGATCACATTAGCATGTAAGTGCTCTGAGAAGTCCTGCATTGAAGGGGGAAAAAAAGTCAGACTCTGGTCTAGCAGAGTTTCCCAAATATATTTATGGACTCCTTTTTCATCCAATACTTAATATTTTCTAGAACAAATGTTTTAAGGAAAAAATGAGGAAACACTATGGTGGAGAATTTATATACAAAGGAAGAACTCTGTTCCATAAATAGAAAATTAAAAGGAGAAAAAAATGGCGATTTTAATACACATCTAAAAATATTGGCAGGGCCTCTGAAGGACTTGGGATGGTTAGAAACTTCCGGAAGAGTTGTGTGTGATCTTTCCATCCCGTTGACCCCATATCCATCCCACCACCAAATCCTACTTCACTTTCTTGATATGCCACTTCTTACACGTCCACGGCCTCCACCCGGCTCAAGTTACCTGGACTACTGCAACAGTCTCTTAATGGGTCTCTCTGCTTCCACTTTTGTCCCCTAAAGTATTGTCCACACTGTTCAAAACCTTCCAGGAGATGCCCCTTGCCAGAAAGAAAACAGGATGATAACAGGCCTGGCCTGGCCTTTCCCAGCCAGCTCGTCTTTACTGATCTCCTACTTGTTCTCATGCTCCAGCTGTCCTGGTCTTCTCCTGTTTTCTCTCTACCTGGGAATCTGCTTCCCGGCTCCATTTTGTCTATTTATCCTCCAGATCATTATGCAAAAATCACTTCCTCCAGGAAGGCTTCCTTGATTTGACAGTCGAGGTCAGAGCTACTCAAAGTGCAATCCAGGGTCCAGTGCCAGTCTACAAGCTCTTCTCAAGGAGATAAGTACAGAAATTTAGAAGTAAGCATTTAGAAAATGTATAGTGTTTCCATATTACTATGATATCCAAGCACTTGATCAGTAGACTAATCCTGTTGAACCAAGAAAAGACCAGGCCAGGTGTTGCCTAGCTCACACGGTCAGTCACCTGTGGCACCAACTGCACACGGCACATGACAGGTGGGAGGAGAAAACTGGTCCTTCAGTGCTGCTGTGCGTTCTCACAGCACCAGGCCCCTTCCTTTCAACGCATTGATCACAGCTGGTAATTTTACATATATCTTTGTGATTTATTTTTTTCTTATCACCCGTCTCTCACACAGACTCCTAGCTTCATGAGAGCCAGCCAGCTTGTTGCTGCTCACTGTCGTGTCCTCCTAGCCGAGCACCGTACCTGGCGCCTAGTTGACACTCCCTCCAGGAGTCTAATTAGTAAGTGGAAAGAGTGAGCCTTGCTGATTGTAACTGTGTCACTGCAATAGTACTCTTAGTACTTACTGGGTCACCCGTAGCTTCTATATGAGGGGAGATGGCAGGGGCAGGTGACAGGGAGATAAGAGGAAAATTATTCCATTTTATGAACTCAACCAGACCCTTTTGGACTGCATTTCGGTGGCATAATGGGTGTAAAATGAAAAGTGGCCATCGTTGTGTGAAAGAGTACAAAGGAACATTTGGTCTTTGGTAACCCAGGTCTGGAATCTTCTACGGTCACACCTCATGAGTGTTCTGTGTGATATTTATATTGTACTCTAATTAAGTAACATCAGAAAATGTTATTGCCCGTAAGGGGACAGAGCTGGGTACATGCCCATTTTCTGCCGTGCTGTTTTTCCTCACGTCGCTCTCCCCTGCCTGCCTTTGCTCCCAGCTGTTTTGCTGACTGAATGGAGAGAAAGAGGGCTGGCGTGCTGGTGTGGCCCTGACAGCTTGGCTTCTGGCTGTGACTTCTGGCAGCTGCAGGACCCCGGAGTGTAATTTCCTCCCTGGTGGGTTATCACAGTCAAACAGCCCTGACTAATCAGAATGTCATGGGATGCAGATACCCAGTTTAATTTAAGGGGATTATTCTGCAAAAGCTCTGAGTAGGACATTTGGATTCCTGGGCCCCTAACTGTTAGCTCAAACAGGCCCCAGAGGCAGCTGGAATCTTGAACTTTTTCCAGGACAGCAAAGAAGTTTTAATATAGTGAAAAGAGCAATGGATGGCATGCGAGTCTTCGCCCAGCCGTGTGATGGCGCCCAGGTTTTAGTTCCTCATTTGTTAAAAAAAAAGATTAACCAGATCGCCTCTGCCATGCCTTCTAGCTCTGAAATTCTCTGACTGGCATTTTGGAAGCCTCTTTTAGCTCTCGAATTTGGGGACTGATTCGAATTCCTCTAGGCTGTGAGCTTCAAGAATGCTAAGGAACTCTGTATCTGTTCTCTACCCTCCCTTTGGTACTGAGAGAGGCTGCAAAAGTTAAATTTAGATAAAGGACTTCACCCTTGGCTATGCACTGAGTGTAAGCTTTCTTCTGAAAAGTCTACAATACATCATCTACCCTATGCCTAGTATTGTGAAAATGAATTTATGTACAAAATCCCAAGAGTCAGATGTCTAACTTACTCTACTTTCATTAATGGAACATGTATATAGCACTCATGTTACTCCCCAAAAACAGTGTGCCCAGACAAAACATCGCAGGGTCAGATCAATTTCTGAACTGCTGTACAATCCCCTCTCATCGATCCATCTACCCCTTGCAGAGGACACAGAGCCTAACACGTCCTGCACTGAGGAAAACCCACTGACCTGTGCTTGCTCTAGCCTAGGGGTGTCAAACTCATTTTCACCAGGGGCCACATAAGCCTCGAGATTGCCTTCAAAGGGCCAGATGTAATTGTAGGACTGTATACATATAACTACTCCTTAACTAGGGGCAAGGAGCTCGGTGCTGCCGCCGGGTAGAAACAAGGAGCCAGCCAGATAAAACAAGGCGGAGGGCCGGGTTCGGCCCACGGGCCTTATGTTTGCCACCTGTGCTCTAGTCTCTCTCGGTATTTAACTACTGAAGTCTTTCTTTCCCTCTGAAACATTTATTAACATTTACTAAACAAGAGCTCCACCAAACACATTTGGGAAACGCTGCTCTAAGCATCATCCACCTGGTACACGCAGGTTGATTCTTAAAAAGGCAAATTCTTCAGCCCTGCCTCAGACTTCCCGCGTCAGCATCTTTAGAGGCAGAGCCCAGAAATCGTTTTCACAGCTCCTTGTGCACCAGAGCTGGCGAGTAGCAACTCCCAAGAACAGAGTGTTAAAATTCCAGGAATTTTAGCAATTCGTGAGCCAATTGACTTCATATTGGTAGACTGAATTTTGCCGTGGTGGAAGAACTTACACCATGAAAATCAGCAAATGCCTTTTTTAGGGCTTTTTTTTTCTCCCCCAGATTGCTGGTTATTAGACATTGGTCTGTAAAGCTCTGCTTCTGGTAATTATGTACAGTACCGTCTGAGAGCCACTGATAATGCAAGTATGCGGTGTTATCAGAAGGCCTTATGTGTTAAAACCGTGTCAAAATTTTAATCGCTAGTTTCCCATAGCTTTTTGATATTCTAAGAAAATGGGGTTAAAATTCGGTAGGAACTATCTAGGGGTAGAAATAATCACGGAGGCAAACTCACATCCCAATGAGGAAGTTTTTGCGTTTACGAACTATGTAAACTGCAACATGAGGAGACCTCGATGACAGTGATGGCTTTATGATGGGCTGTTGTTTTAGTAATCTGGAAAATTCTGGAGGTATAAAAATATTCAGAGACGACTGTCCTGTTTTCTTCTTGATTCTACAAACGCCTCTTCACCAGCACATTTCAGATTGAAAGGACACATACCCCACACCTGTGGAGATTCTAGCTGGGCTCCTTGGTCCCCAGGGAGCCTAGGTGGGGGTGATGTGGTGCATTATTTCTTTCTTAAAAGGGATTCCTCTGACAGATCCAATTACAGTTAAGATTTCACGTGTGATAGCAAGCACAGAGCTCAGGGTGATCTTTCCTCCATTCCTCTGGCTCAGACAAAGTGCAAAATCCAATGACAGAACCAGACAGTAGACAGTGAGATGGAAAGTTTGTGTTTCCACTTAACATTTGTCCTTCTGTACCCCCTGAAGGTGACTGCTGGATTGACTGCTGGACTCAGTATGGTTGTATTTGAACAGCTTACCTGGCATGAACACACTCCACTGGGTGTCGTATCCCAGGTCACTAGAATCCTGACTCACCACCACCAGCAAGTATTTAATCATTACGACTCCAGCAGTTCATTTTGACAGCCAGACACAAGGACATTGCCTGCCTCTCCTGTAAATGCCAAGTGGTATATGCTTAAGGACAGAAACCTCTCTTTTTCCCCATGCAAGCCTAAGGCTTCCTGACAGCCTGAAATGCACCCGAGGCAAAACGGCTACTAGAGGGAGAGAGGAGGGGACCCTAGGTTTATCGAACACTTTAACACTTGCCAAGCTCTGCCCAGGCATTTTGTATACTATCCCAGGCAACCCTACAGCAAACCTAAGAGATTATTTGTGTCCATTCTTTTCCTGTCCTTTTAAGCCAAGGGTCAAAAGTTAAATGCCACCCTGGCTGGTGTGGCTCAGTTGGTTGGGCATCACCTTGCAGACTGAAAGGTTTCTTGTTCGACTCCAGTCAGGACACAGCCCAGGGTGCAGGTTCAGTCCCCAGTCAGGGCACGTGCCAGAGGCAACCAATCGACATTAAATCTCCACCGCTCAAGCTGCTTTGTCTCTCTCTCGCATTGATGTTTCTCTCTCCCTTCCTTTCTCTCTAAAATCAATAAAGGAGAAAAAAATTTTAATCTACAAAAAAAATTAATGCCTTTGGGGCCAGCCAGTTAAAGTAAATAAGTGAGCCAGATGAAACAGTAGAAACACAACTAAAACTGGTGACTCCTCAGTAGGAAGGAGACAAAATAGAATAGTGGAGACTATGACAAAATCTGATTTTCATGGCAGTACTTAAAATTCTCAAATAAAGACAAATGAGTCAGTTAAAAAAAAACAACTCTGTGGGCCACAAACAACCCATATGCAGGCTGGATCTGGTCCCTGGTCTGCTGTTTTGCATCATCTGCTTTACACACAGCCCACCCAAGCACCTACTGCTTCCCGGAGGCCTAGATGAAGGAGGGCTGGTTCTAGGCAGCAGGGCCGACCCCCTCACACATCCAGTCCGTGTCTAGCTTTGCGCATTTATTTATTTCTGGTTCTAAGCATTCGGATCCGTGTGCCAGCCTCTGGAAGTCTCCATTTAAGTGGGTTCTCTCTTCCCGTTTTTATACTCTAAAACAATGTTTTTTCTCCATTCTCAGCTCAGTCTCTGACACTGTTGTCATCCCACAGTCACGTGAAAAACTTCCTAGCTCAACCCCAGCCTTACAATGACCAGCTCTGAAACCTAAAAATGGGTGGGAATGGAGTGGGGACCATCTCCTGGAGGAAAATGAGCCAATGCCCATTTCCAAGTGCGGAATCTGAGGTCTAGGTGAGCCAGGCAGTTTGGCTAGTGCAGTGAAGTGGATGCATTTTGGACCTGTGTTTGTTCCTCCTCCCAAATCCCTCTCTCAAGAGGGTTGCCCTTTTCCACTAAAGGGCTCTGAACTGGCCAGGCACCTGTAGCCTACCTGGGATGGCACATTTCTACCTTGAAATTTCACAGAAATGTTGCTTTCTATTTTACAATATGTTTGTATGTCTTAGTAAAAATATTTTTCCTTCAGATAAAAAAGGTGTTTTAGAAATATTAGCAATATCTTTATAAGTCTTACCACTCTCCAGACCCCAGACCACACCCCTGGGGACACATACACTTGTCACACCGGTGACATCAATACTCCCATTTCCTCCATCAGCACCTCCCACCCAGCCCCCACCCCCAGACCACTGGTGATTACCACCCCTGTCAGAAGGGGGACCCTCAAATTGGGGCTCATGACGTTTTTCCCAGATCCAACTGTTGAAGGCAGTTATGGCCTCCATGTAAATTTCTACTATAAAGAAAAATTAATCAATAGAATAATTCATTGATTTTTTTACCTAAAATAAAAAAATCAAAACCCTCCAAATGTGTTCAGTTCTTGAATATTTTTCAGATTAGATAAGTGAGCTTAAGGCTCTACCACTCAAGCCACTTTGTCGGCAGAAAGGTGAACCCTCTGGTCACCAAGTTGGACTTGCCCTCCACACAGCTATCACTGTACTTATTCTTTGTCACGTGTTGTTCATCTTTTACCTATAATGAATCACTGGTTAAAGATAAAGAACATTGAAGTTAAAATCATCGTGGAGCTGTAACTTTGTATTATGCTATATTAATTCAGCAAATTCATCATAAGATTTCTTATCAAATGTATAGGTTATATGCATCTGATCAAAATGTTATATACTAC
The DNA here is from genome assembly GCA_004027735.1 of Carollia perspicillata. NCBI lineage: Eukaryota > Metazoa > Chordata > Mammalia > Chiroptera > Phyllostomidae > Carollia > Carollia perspicillata. Next base: position 13,172 of record PVKM010019384.1, read on the forward strand.
ATCAAGATGTATCTAGTGCTTTAAAAAATCAATTCTAAAATTTAAAGCAACTTTTATATCCAATTTGGCTTTTAACTTAATGGGAATGAAAACCTTACATATGTAAAATATGTTATTTAATTGTAGAGGTGTGCTTATACATAACAGCCTGACTTTGCCTTATCAGATAATTAAGGTGGGGAAAAAACTCATTTCAAAATTAACCAGTTAATATTTATAGCTCGTGTTGAGCTATAAAATTTGATGTTTGAGCATCAGATTTTAGGGAAAAAATGTCCATTTTCATGTTGTAATTTAAATTTCAGTCTACAGTTTTTTTAAATTTTTATTTCTCAAGCAAAATGTAATTGACTTTAAAATATATTTTAATATATTTTATATAATTGAAAGGAAATTAAGTGATCCTGTCACTTATCACTGATTAAATATGTTAGAATCGAAACAAAATTTATCTTTAAGTAGTTGAACATTATGACATTTAAAATTAACTTCAAAATATTTAAAATAAATTTTTCAGAAAATTACTTTTTTATCGTATGTGATACTGAGATATTTTTAAAGGAAGTTCTTAAGATTATGAATTAATATGAAAATGGTTTGAAACTTAGAAACATTTTGTTAAATTTGTTCTCATGAAAGTTTATGCAGAGTGGGGCAAAAATAGATTTACACAAGGCAGTTTATTCTTATATTATTTATTAATTATTGTATTATTTTCCATATGAACAATTGTAAGCCTGCTTTTGCCCCACCCTGTATAACATGGAGCATATGCTCTTTAAAAGGTGTTTTTTTAAGATTTTATTTATTTACCTTTAGAGGGGAAGGGAAGGAGAGAGGGAGAGAAATATCAATGTATGGTTGCCTCTCGTGCATCCCCAGCTGGGAGCTGGACTGCAACCCAGGCATGTGTCCTGACTGGAAATCAAATCCCGGTTGTTTGATTTGCAGGCCCGCGCTCAATCCACTAAGCTACACCAGCCAGGGCAAAAGGTTTTTTACATTGAAATAAAACCCCCAAAAAATGATTCCCAAATGATGGTTTGTCCAACCCATAAGAGAAAAATATTTATGGGCAGTTTAACCATTTTATCAAATTATTTTAATCTAACTACACAGGTAAATATCTACTTTCCAAGAGATGTAGATTATTATACTTTTTATAGCATCTTAGGCAAAGTTTCAACTGAGGCACCCACATTATAGATTTAAGATGCCACTTTATAGTTTGGGGTGTTGACAGTGTGAGGGTACAAAATTTGTAAAGGAAATATCTGAAACCAGTTCATGGTATTTATATGCTCATTCAGGTTACAGAAATACAAAGACAAGGGATTTATGAAGAGATTTGCCTGTAGAGCACGATTGTTGTGCTGGGAGTCTGGGCACAAGTTATGTGTCCTTCCGAAATGGGAGACAGGGATGCATGAACGCTTCCCTTACACAGACAGGGCCACGGGAGAAAGCCAGTGGAGGGTCAGCCGCAGGACTTCCCAAAGGGCTGGAAGGAACCGAGCAGCAAGAAGTTGGCGGGGAAAGTTGGATGTCTACCGGTCCCAGCAGGAGTCAAAAATGACTGCATGAATTCTATACAAGGCAATCAGAATGCTTTTTCTAGAAAGAGCCAGAGAATAAATATTTCAGGCTTCGGGAGCTATAGGCTCTGTGTCACAACTAACTCACCTCACTGGGTAGAGCGTGAAAGCAGCCATAAACAAGCTGTAAACAAATGGCCGTGGCTGCGTTCCACTAAAACGTTATTAACAAAAACAGGTAGCAGTGCTGGATGCGGCCCACTTTCACATCTTGCCCAGCCTGCCAAGTGCAATGCCAGCTTCTATGACTACTGCTTTTCTTGAGAAACTTCCTTACTGCTCAGTTCTCCTCGTTCCCCTACTCCTGCCCTAGAAAAGTTAGAAACTGGCCAGCAAGCTGGACAGAAAGAGGAAAGTCAGAGGAGAAGAAATAAAGAAGCAGCAACAACCCCTTTTTCCTCCCAACATGCTTGCAGCCCAAGGAAGACAAAACTGAGGGGGAAGAGAATATTTGATTTGCAGTCCGATTCAGAAATCTTGAGCTAAACACACTTCATTTCTACACTGAGACTGTATTTCCAGCTTAAAATGACAATTGGTAGACCTATTTATTACCTATGAGTCTGTAGCAAAGCCATGGGGCCAAGGAGGAAAAAATTAAAACTAGACGTTAATTAAATCAAACTTGCTTTTCCAAAACACTGCCAGTGGCATACACTATTACAGTGCCCAGCATTTCCTCGCTTAGCTGAAGACCCCCAGCTGTAATGGAAAAGCAAATGGTGATGTCACCCGTCCCAGTCCCTTTTCACAAACTCTTCACCAAGAGGGCAACTCCGCAGTGTTGACGTTATTGTCACATCCAGTTTCTCCAACTGTCCGTAGCAGATATATGACTATAGAATATACATAGAGGGTTTTTTTGTCCTTCAGTAAATATCACGTCTAATTTATGTCTTCCTTTGAGTAACGTGCACACATCCAGTGAGATGCACTTAGTTCTCCAGCAGGGACACGTTTCTAAGGGTCCTCCTGCCTTCCCGCAGGGCTCCTGTCACATGAGAGAAAAGTGAGGTGTGACACCACTGGAAAGTCGACTTGTGGCCCGTGAGTCAAGCAAATGCCTAACTGTAGTGGGTGCTAATCTATTCATTAGTGGTTCTTGAACTGTGGCCTGCCAAAAGCCAATAACAGCAGTTCCCCTCACTCTATGCTGCATAGGGCCTGTCGAGCATTAGCAGGGATCAGCTGGGAGCTCTTGAGCAGGAAGTTTTACTCCCAGTTTTAAGGCCAGAACAGCCAGCAGTACGAGAATCTATCTGGCTTCTGCTAAAGAAATCGGAGAAAGTTTTATTTTGTTTTCTGTTTTCTACACCAAAAGGTTTTTAAAGAAACAACGTCACCGTGTATTGATCTTAGTGGCTCTGTCTGGGAGTGGTACACATTGGGCGATCTAACTCACACTTCACCCACGGTCTCCAACATGGCTTTCCCCTGGCTTCACTCTTTCCAACAACTATCACGCAGGCTCGTTTTTGCTTCATAATGGGGTACAGTAGTGCCCTCTGATCCAGTTTCACTTTCCACGCTTTTTTAACAGTTACCCGAAGTTAACTGAGGTCTGAAACTACTGAATGAAAAATTCTAAAAATAATTTTATAAGTTTGAAATTGCATGCTCTTCAGTAACGTGATTGCATGCCATGCCTTCCCACTCCATCATGCCCAGGACAGGACTCACCCCTCTGTCCACACGTATACGCTGTGTACACTTCCCGCCATTTGTCACTTAGTAACTGTCTGGGTTACCAGATCGACTGTCAAGATATCATAGTGCTTGTGTTCAAACAACTCTTATTTTACTTAATAGGGGCCCCAAAGTGCAAGAGTAGCGATGCTGGCAATTCAGATATGCCGAAGAGATGCCATAGAGCACCTCCTTTAAGTGAAAGGTACGTATGCATAGGAAAAACTTATGTTTGGGTTCGGTACCATCCATGGTTTCAGGGATCCACTGGAGATCCTGGAACACGTGCCCTGCGGATAAGGGGGACTGTTGTAATTCTACTTAATTATGGCATTTATTAGGGAGCTCTTTTGTAGTCATAAACTGCTTTATGCTTCATCACAACGAAGTTTCTTCTTAGCCTGTTAGCTGCTACTAGGGAGGATGATTATGCATCTGTAACTATAGTAATTTACACAGTCCTTAGTATAGTGTAACATATACCATATTTAATTGGATAACTTTTCTTCTTTTAAAATTCTATCACGACTACCCTAGAGAAAAAGAGAGAGGAGGTTGATGATTATATGAATGTTAATTGGCACCAACTCCAGTGATTATTTTATCTTTGAAAATTTTATACTTTTGCAATACCAATTCCTCATTCAAAGTAAGGAGTGGCCTTAGTTAGCATATACACTCCTTTTTTCCTTCCTTTTCCAGCAACTCATTGTCACTGAGAATAAAGGACACTTGAACAAGTCTGGATTTTGTCTTCTAGAGGTGAATTATGTGAAAGATAGTCGTACTGCTATTTTCAGATAGGGTCATTAACACCATTTTTTAATGAAAGAAAAAGTGTTCCTACTCTCACACTATTCATTCACCATTTCTTTTCTCATTTTTATTTAACAAATACTTAGGGAGAGCCCACCACGTTTGGGAAAATATCCTAGACACAGGGAAAATAGACAAGGCCAAAAACATTATCTAAGGGTGATAAAAAGTCACGCAAAGACGACGATGTAAGAGACTGACTCAGTAGTGGATTTGGATTGGGCGGTCTAGGAAAAGCTCTCTGAGAAAATGAACTAAACTTGATGTGGATGATGAGAAACAGCCGTGCAAAGATCAAGGCAGAACAAACACATTTCAGACAGAGAAATACATGACTGCAAAGGACTGACAGTACGAACAAATTTCAGGGAGCAGAAAGAGGCTCAGTGTGGCTGAAGCCCTGTGGGTGATGTGAAGACGCTAAGAGACAAACCCAGAGAAGGAAATGAGGGTTGTATGATGAGGGCTTCTTAAGAAAGTATAAGAAGTTTGATTTTATTCTAAGTATTACAAGAAGTCAGACAAGGAGGTATTTAAAGTCAGGAAAATAACATAACCATAATCTGATCTACATTCCTAATATTGCATTCTAGCTGCTATAGGAAGAATGGATTGTAAGGGGACAAGAATGAAAAATCATGTAGAAAGAGTTACAGTCCTCAAGGAAAGGAACCAAGGTATCTTGGATTAGGGTGGTAGAGAAGATGAAGAAAAGTGGAAGAATTCCAGATAGATTTTGAAGTACAGTTGGTGGGCTTTGCTGAGGGACTGATGTAAATGTAAGGAAAATAGAGGGAATGAACATAATACTGAGATTTTTGTCTTGAGCGTGGGGTGGGTGATCGTGCCACTCACTTCAATGGGGTCTATGCAATGGGAACAGAGCGGGGAGGTCAGCAAAGAATAAAAGTTGTATAGTCGTGTTAGACTTGAGACATCATTTGGACACCCAAATGGAGATGTCAGGTGGGCAGACAGATTTGGAGAAGTCCATGCCGGAAGATAAGTACAATACTTAGCAGTTATCAATATAAAATGGTATTTGAAGCCAGGCGTATAGAGAAGATCAAAAAGCGAGAGAAGAACAGAGGAGAGGTAAAAAATAGGTCCAAGATCAAACATCCTGGGATAGTCTGTCGTTTAGAATAAGAAAAAGAAAGATCCATCAAAGAAGCCTACAAAGGAGCAGCCGGCAAAGTAGGAGAAACCCCAGGCGGATGTGGCGCCACAAAAGCCAGAAGAAGCAAGCGTTCTGTGGAGAAAGGAGGGGACAACCGTACTTAAAGCTGTGGGGATGTCAGGTAAGGGAAGGGAAGACGTGTGACCATTATCATCAGCAGCACAGAGGCCCTGGTGAGGACTAAAGAGCAGCCTCGGTGGAGAGGCGGGGTCAGAAGCTCAGTGACATGGAGCTGAAGTCCATCACTGTAGGAAAGTCACTTAGGACCTTTCACTACGACAAGAAGCAGAGTAATAAGGAAGTACTGGATGGTAATTTTTTCCCCCAACAAATGTTTATTAGCCAAGTGATAAATGCAAGACACTATGTCAGGTACTACTGGGGAATAGAAAAATAAATACTGTAGGATGTATGCTTTTAAAAAGCTCACAATGTAAATGGTAGAGCATTGGGAGAATAATGATAGTCCCCTGAATTTTTTTATCTATGGCCATAACGATGCTACATAACGAACCATTTCCAAACTCAGACGTGATAAGCATTTATTATTGTTCGTAAGCCCACTGGGAGGGTCTGCTGACCGAGGTCCGACTCCGCTCAGTCTGGGCTGGCCTTGCTCACCGTCTATGCTCAGGAACTTTTGTGAGTACAGAGGCTCCATGTCCATGAGGCTGGCCCTCTCTGCCACTTCAGAAGCAGACCATCTGCCAAAGAAGAGAATGAGGCCGGCCTGCAAAGAGGAACAGAGATCATTATTAGTCAACAACAGCACTGAGCCCGAATCCAGACATGCCTGAAGCCTTTCATCCTAGACGTCCTGGTAGTGTAAACTCCACATTCCCTTTATGTTGAATAAAGTCTGAACTGGGCTGTCACTCGCAACCCAGAGTTCTCACTATTACATCCAAATTAGAATTTTGAGACTATTCAAACAAATACCATCAAAGAAATGTTCTTTAAGAGGGATTTTAGGAAGATTTGTTCTCACAGACTGGTTGAAAGAGATAAGAACCTACTGAAAGGAAGTCCAGCTGGCAAATAGTTTAGCTCCTGGGCATAAAAAGAATTACATTTGCCTGCCCCCCAGCTGACGCTCATTTGGTACGCACCAGGGCAGCGTGCCAGTTGTTTAGTGCTAGTGTCAGTTTTGATAAGTGACATCCACATCTTCTGATGGTTGAGGATGTTGATTATCATCCCCGCCCACACCTATGCTGCAATATATTTTCAATAAAGTGAAAGTACTTAGACATATTTCAGATTTCTGTTTTTTTTCTGCCTGTGATGCATGGCCTCAATTATTTCCACCCTGGATATCAAGATGCAACAAAAATAAATTTGCCTGCAGCCTTGATGAACTGATGTGTGAGAGAGACTGACGCCACTCGCTCCTCTTTCCATACCGAGTCACACCGAAACAATCAGAGCAGCGCCCAGCAGAATGTGAGTGGCTATAACATCCGGACTATCAAAGACACCAACGGGAAGCTGACCTCTGGCCCAGGATGCCAGCCAGAGACAGGCAGGGAGGGAGGCAGTGAGATATCACAGAGAAAGTGCAGATATGATAAACTGTAAGAATTATGTTAGCAACACACAACTCACCTCTGAGTCAACTTGCACTAGCAACTAAATCAGGGGCCCGAGGAGTGCACAGACCAGAAGGATGGCTGCTCCCCACCCCAAGCGCATCCCCTACCACTGGCTACTGCTCAGACTTCTTCACCCTGCAAAGTCAGTTCTTTTGTCTAAGAAAATAATCAAGCAAATGGACAATGATTGAAGCTGTATTTATCATTGCAATAATTTGAAAACAACCTGCAAGTCCAAATTCTACCAGCGTCCTCTGACTGGCTGGATAAAATATGAAGACCCTACAGTGGGTTACTGTAATTGCACTCAGTCAAAACTATGTTGAGTGCCTACCAAAGAGGGGCTCTGGGGACACTAGTTTTACTTGAAGACATTGCTATCGTGAACAAAATCAGAGTTCTTTTCATCAGAAAGAAGTGGGAACAGATATTCACATGCAGCTTGCGGCATCTGCCACACAATTTAAATATCCTGTAATATGGGATTGTTTCAGTAATGAATAGTACAGCCCCAGGATGGAACGCTCCACAGCTGTCTGTAGCTATTAGGGAGAAGGAAGTAGGAAATTGTATGGTACATGTCCTAGACATTTTAAATGAAAAAAGCAGGCTAAGAAAATGTAAATTATATGATCATATGCCTCTGTGCATGCATGTATGTGTATCTTCTTATTCATACAGACAAAACTTATGGAAGGATATGTAAGAAAACAGTAGTTATTTTTGGATGGCAAGATTCAGGAATGTAACAGTTACTTTTCACTTAAATCTATAGTGTTTGTTTTGTCATTGGAATCAGAATTTGTTATGAAAAAACTCAAGGAGTCCTTGCTTCCAGATAGGTCTAAATAAGACAACATTCTGGACAAATCTGCATTAGTCGTGTCCTCTGAGATCCTCACTAAGAGGTCTGTTAATCATGATTCCACTTCACTAAAGAAGGCTCATCAAAAAAGAAGCACACACCCACTCAGACTCTATCTCAGAGGGAAGGCCATCTGACAGTTTTGTAGGGCAATGTATCAGTTCCTCTCCATGTTAATTTTTTCTGTAAGGTATACATCCACTGTTTCTTAATTCATTTTGATAATCTGATGTATTTTCAATCACTGCCCTCCGCCATGAAACTCCTTTGCATTTAAGTTAAAACCCTCTATGCAGCCCATAATTTTAGTTCTGTCAGACTGATAGAAAGTTGGTCACCATCCACCGTGTTGTAATTGGGACCTGTAATGCCTTCTGATGGCTGAGGAAAGTAAACACATCTGTCCAGAGATCAGAAAAGTACACCATATCACCTCAGACAAACGTATAAAGATTCTTGTAACCTCATGTTTTCTAGTAATAATTTGTGAGAATGTTGCACTCTACTTCCTGATATTGCTATAACTGACTCACATGAAAATAATCTACCTCCCCCATGCTTGATTAAATTGATGCTCCAAGAAAATGTTTCATGTCTTTGCAAAGACCACCCTCACCACTGTATTTCAGCAGATTATGCTACCATATGACCTCGCCCCTTAGGCTTCCTAACTTTTAAGTCAACCATTTTCCATCTCTTAATCCATTAGACATAGGCCCTATCTCTTCAATTCTTTGAATTCTTCCATCATTTTCCTCCAAACTTACCACTACCCATAAAGCATGGTGCTCAAATGTTCAATGCAGTTGTACTCCAATGAGACACTGTTGAAACGGTTTTTATTTATAGCCCAATTCCCCGCCCCACTTATTTGTATATCCAATATTTACTGTGCCTCTGTACTTCCTGGGAAAGAAAGAAAGCATTCAATAATCAAGTCAATTAGTATAATTGAGCCTCTCCATAAAGACTCATATACCATTGCATGGTGCACAACAGAATTGATTCACATGCCACAATAAAGATACTGAAAGAATAAACTCAAAGAGTCCAAAGGAAGTGAGTGCATTATAGAATAGAACACTGGTTCAGAAATCAGTACGAGATGTAGAAAATCAAGCAAGCATGTACATAAAGTGAGCAATCAAATGGTAAGTTTCTGATACCCAGCATCTGTCCTGTTGCTACATCCTTACCTTTAAGTGGGCCAGCCCACCCAACACTTCACATAGCCTCAGGGAGGGGCATCTTCAAGAAATCTGCTTAGTCCCTGCCCAGTGCTGACCATCCTGCCTGGCCACACCCCAGCCTGTTTCGAGGACGCTAGCTCTCATCCTCTCTTCTCGGCTGCTGCCTCTAACCTCCCTGCTCTATCCAGCGCCTCGTATTACTGCTTCTTCCATGCTACACTCGGTTCCCTCAAACTACATTCGCCCCTCAAACCACAGTTTTTTTAGCTGCTCCCGAGAGCATCCTAGCACACACAGCCTAGCAAATCCTCCAGACAAAACCCAGGCTGGAACTAGCCGGCAATATTGGAGTTAATGCTGGGACGATCCTCATCCCTGAAGAGGAGAATTGGACAACAGTCTGGCGGAATTTCCAGCATATTTTAAAAGAAAATATTTTTGTCCAGGTACATAGAGTTGAAGTTGAATAAGGTATCTATAATGGAACTCCACTGATTGTCATTCCAGAATTATAAATGTATGAAGGTCAAGAAAGATTTGGATAGAAACTAGGAAAGAATAAGTATAGAATACAAACAAGGTAAAATATGCTTTGTATTTTTCAGTTGTAGAGAGAAAATTTTATTTGATTATAGAGAAAAAGTTTCTGACTCAGAAATGTTCTTTCAGTCTCAAAAAATAAGATAAAAAATTCAGATTATGAGTGTCTTTCCCTGAAAAACCATTAAATAAGTTTTCCTTGTTATTCAGATCCCAGAGTGCACAGTAGATCAGTGGTCTCCAAGTCTACTGGATTATCAGAATAAAAAGCAAAACATTTTAATGCAGATTCTAGACTCAATGAATCAGAATCTCATGAGAGAGAGCCAAGAAATCTATTTTTAAAACCATCCCTTTCTGGTGATTGGCCAGGTTTGGAAGCCATTGTAGAGGAACCCTATGGTTCCTTTAAGAGCTAAGATTAAGCTTCTGTTCTTTTAAACTGATCAGTAGTTAGACGTTTCTCTCTTGCTACATTGAACTGTATTATTTAATAATCTCTGTTTTGGGGCCCTGGCTTGTGTGGCTCAGTGGACTGAGCATGGGCCTGTGAACCAAAGGGTTGCTGGTTCGATTCCCAGTCAGGGCACATGCCTGGGTTGCAAGCCAGGTCCCCATTAGGGGGTGTGCAAGAGGCAACCACACATTGATGATTCTCTCCCTCTCTTTCTCCCTCCCTTCCCCTCTCTATAAAAATAAATGAATAAAATCTTTAAAAACAAATAAAAATAGACATACAAAAATAATCTCTGTTTTTGATCAGAGCTAATGTCATACACTTTGATTTATATCAGCCCAGCTTATAACAATTCCTCCTTCTCTAAGAATCTCACAATCTAATAGGGAGGACACCCAGGAGACATTTTTATACGATACAACCCAATACCATGGTCTCAGTTTGGTGGAATTGGAATGTTCCAAGTTGAAAAAGTCAGAAGCCCAGCTCCTCAGAAATCTAGAACTGGGATCAAGAAAGATAGCCCTTCGATATGGCTAGACCTTGTGAGCTGGGAAGCTGTTGGCTGTCATCTTCCACTGGACTGAGGAGCAGGAAAAGCTGTCCCCCCAGAAAGAATGCACAGAAAGAAGACAAGCAGGAGAGCAACAGGTTTCTGCATCCCTAATGCAATTTTTCCAAGGCCTAGCTGCATTCCAGCCCTTGGGTTCCTTAACTGCCTCTCTTCCTTGTAATTACTGTTGTTAATTTAAACCCAGTTCAAGATGTAACTTACACCAAGTTATCTACCTAATGTGCCAACTTACACTTGATAATGGCATATTGAGACAAGACAGGTTCCATGGCCACCAGTGGCGATTAAAGTCTTCATTTTCCAACTGTTACAGTTCTGGGGACATATGACATCTTTCTTCATAGTTAAAGATCTATACACACTATCTGTTGATAATTTAAATGAGTGCATTCCTGCATTCAGATGAAAGTATCCAAGGAGGAAAGGAAGTGATTCTTAGAAATCCACCCCAGTATTTTCCATCCCATTGGAAGTCCATTTGATATACAACACAATTACTTTTTTGAAAAAGAAAAGAAAAGGCTGTTGTTCTTTGTCCATGTGTCCTTCCAGTGCTAATGTTGGCAGTTCTCCTGAGA